>JAPDSC010101194.1:58887-118893 GCA_026290005.1 Latrodectus geometricus | reverse complement strand
TATATATATATATATATATATATAATTCCTTTTGATTTTTATTGGATTATAAGTCAAGAAAAATTACTTTTATTTCGATTTTTGTACATACGATATATTAACTCCGATAAATTAACTCCAATTGATTTAACGATGAATTAACATCCATTAATATAAATAACTTTAAAGTATCACATATCGAAAAAAGTTGTGTTTTTCTTTAGTGCTTTATTTTATCCTCCATAAAGTGAAATTTAGAACGATGTGATATAGAAACGTGAAAAAAGTTTTATTAGTGTATATGTTATCAGCTGTGTGTATGTGCTGCAACTGTAAATCAAGGCAACATACCCATGAATATTTTGACAATTCAGCTGACATATTCGATGAGAGATTTTTGAATGTTCTTTAAGTGTTCGATTGTTTTTATATAAGTTATGACCTATGTTGCAGTCGTATTGTATTGGAATCTGATGCAAGCAAAAACTGAGTACAGTGAACATTTTTTCAGAATTTTTGCTGTACTGAAATTACAATTCTGATTTGTATAATATTTGTAAAGAAAAAATTCGCGTTTAAAAGCGTATTTTGATGATTTGTAAAATCCATTCCAATATTTAATTATTTAAAACGTGTGCTAGGGGAAAAATCTTGTTTTTACTTTTATCAAAATTTCTATTTTTAATTCTAATTATAAAACATTCTAAACGAATATTTTTATTTCAATTGAAAAATAATTTCTATTAGAAAAAGTGATTACTTTGTATTTTTATGATGTCGCTAATCATTTTCACGGACTTAACAATAATATTTTTGGTTTTGCCATGAAAAAAATGCTGTTAGCCACATTTGGCAGGAAATTTCATATTTGGCGATTTGTTATTCAATTTGCTCGATATTTGTATTTTTATTATCTGTCTTTCATTTACATTGTACAGTAAGAATTTTAAAAGTTCTATAATTTTTCTAAATGGCTAAACTAGTTAATGATATTGCTTTTTACTTATGGGGTTAATATAAATATCTGCGAATGCAAACTTTACAATTATCAATCGACAAATAAAATAAGATAAAAAAAAATGTGAATTTAGATACCGTTTTCGTATACTTAATCAAAACTCATGTTTACGTACTATAATTTTATAGAAAGACGAATTTAAATTGAAATTCTGTGTTTACTTAATATATTTTTTCTCTATTTTGTTAACAATTTTATAAGAAATTTAAAAATAATTTTAAAACCTCTCTAGCGAGTCGTCATTGCTGTTTTTATATTATTTTCTGCAAATTGTAATTCGATTGACAAAATTAGTTTTTGTACACAAATTTAACTTGGCGACATTTTGGCGGGATTAACGCTACTTTGTTCTTATTTACATATTTTTTTGTTTTTAAGATTCGAAGTGTTTTGTTTTTTGCTGTTTCTGCCAACAAAACAGTTGTTCATGACAGCTTTATCTACATATAAAATAATAAAGAGAAGTTTTTGCCATCACAGTAATATATCATCTAAATCACAAGAGTATTTTCTTCTTTTTTTATGCTTATTTTATTTAAACGCATACCATCAAAAACTGGTACGTGATTTGTTCTTAGATATATCACTGCACTTAATTCGTACCGCTCTTCTGGATTAGTGCGTAGAATCTAGTGTTTTCACTTGTGAGTTAATGTTCTATTTCAGAAATCTTCACACGTGCACTGGTTATCTCTGTAAAGGAAGGAATAAAGAAAATTAAAAAAGTATCTTGATTTGTTCTTCGCAGACATTTTGCCAGTTAAATGTGCTCTGTGTTCCCCGTCGCATTTCTTATCTTTTATGTCCCCATGATAAGTGTCCTTCCATAAAATATTGCAGTCTGCTCGGTTCTTATCGTCACCGCTACACTTTTTTTTCCTGTCTTTTACAGAAAAAAAGGTGATGCAAACAATATCTTTCTGACACGTGATGTCGTTGTTTCTGTTGTGCTATCAGAAAAACGTAGTCTCGGATATTTGTTTTTTTTTTTTTTTTTTTTTTTTTCCCCCTTAAGATTTGAAAAATTTTCAAAAACACTACATTTTTTTATAAATATGAAATTCTTTATAAATCTGCAACATATTGTGAATTAGGTAAAGTCTTTAATAACAAATTGTATGTTAGAACACTCCATAAAATATCAAATGTTTAATAGTATTATATGCAGTCTTCTAACATAAAATTTGTTATCGATTTTATAAGCTTAATAACAAAATTTATGTTAAAACACTACATAATAACAAATTTTATGTTTTAGAATACTCTATATAATACCAAATGTTTAATGGTATTATATGGAGTGTATATAATACTATTAAACATTTGGTATTATATAGTGCTCCAATGAGTTTATTTTATTAGGTTGGGGAAAAAGAAATCCATTATTTTTACGTGAACTTTATGTAACTTCTTTTGGATTCACTTTGTAAAAAGGCTTAAAACAGCTTTCATGTAGATTTTTAGGTCTTGCGCGTTACGACTGCTGACATACGGTTAACTTCGATCATTTTTGATATTTTATAGACATTTTCGACGATGCTGTATCCACATGCGAGGTGCATCTCTAACATCAAAAATACCCGAACGGAATCGACGAAACAAAAATTGTACGTAACTGGTTGTTACAGTCTTATATAGGACGATAAACATTTTTCACAATTTTAGCCACCCGGCTATATCTTTCGCCGTTACAAGAAAGAAACGAAAATGTATCGAATTTTCTGTTTGTTGTCTTCCATTTTTAAAACCTTGTACTCGTAACTGAATGAATCAAACAAAAAACCGCAAGAGGTTATTTTAGTGTCAAATGTCACCTTTCCAACGAGCATAAATCTGAAATTGTTTGATAGATACCTCACGAGATAGCGATCACTACAGACGTCTACTGAAAAAAATAATGGATTATTTTTTCCCCAACCTAATATGTTAGAACACTCCATTTTATAATAACAAATTTCTCTATCATAACAAATGTTATGTTAGAACATTCCATTTTATTATAACAAATTTCTCTTTAATAATAAATTTTTTATGTTAAAACATTCCATATAATACCAAATGTTTAATGAATGGGTAAAATTCCTTTAGTATCTATTTCTCGTAATTTTAAACCATAATCGAGTGACGAGGTCGACATCTGTGTTGAATCACTTCTCTCATCATCCTTACTAAAGTAAAACATTAGGCCGTTCAAATATTTAATATCCATTGAACCTCTTAGGCAACTGGTCTCTGATTGCTTCAAGAAAGATCACACATAATCAATTTCTTTATTAATCAGTTTCGTGCAACCCTAAATCAGGAGTTATGAAACCAGGAAATTAAAGACTATAAAGTCGGCTGCTGGCATGACAAGTCAACTAAATTTAACACTTAAACTGTATCATAATCCGTGATAAAAATTTTAGTTCTCAATAACAGTGGACACATTTTTTTCGTTTGAACACCAGCTTAACACAATTTTTGATTAATATAGCCTATAGCCTATAGGCACCCCAAAACTCATATAAACTACTATAGTAGTTTATATGAGTTTTGGGGTGTTGATCCATTATTGCAAAGTTTAATTGAACAAGATGAAAATCTATTAACTGACCTTTTAATTAATAATTTACACCATAATGTTATTAACATTATAATATTAACTTAGCTCCCTTATACTAGCTTAGTTTTATATAATACTCTAAAATTTTGAAAAAAAAAATGTTCGCCATATTACGGTACACACTTTATTAGATAGCCAAATTTAGAAAAAGTACATTTTATTAATGTTCATTATTAGAAGATGGCTAGCATTTTTCATATTGCGAAAATTAGCACATAGATGTAAATTAAAAATAAATTGTATTAAAAATAAATTTTTTTTTCAAAATTACTCAAATTCGAATCGCAAATTCAGTATATGTTCTAACTATCAAAACTAATTCCATATCCGAGAAAAATCATGTATTATCTCTATTGTGTATAATCTGATCAGTTTCTTTTATTCAATGCGTAGCAATGCACGTTAACTGGAATTATACATTTATAAACTACTATCATAATCTGAGAGACTAAAATTAACTTTATAGTAATTTTTAGAGAAAACGTCTCTTGTAAAATTCGTAAGAAAATAAGATTCTAGAAGCCAGAGGAAATATCGAAAATTTTATTGATCATTAATAAAATCTTAGTTTAATAAAAAATGAACTGTTATTCTAATGAGAACAGTAATCGTTGTGGAATTATCAGAAACAATCTTCTAAGAGACCTGTTGTTGTTACTTAACTAATGACGATTGGCGCCGCCCATCTGGGAGTGGCAAATGAAGTAAGAAACAATGTCTTTATTTTTGAATAGGGCACTCCCACGAGGGTGGAACTTTGGCTCATAGAGGGCAGCACTTTCCGGATCTTCCAATTTAGTGATAGGAAGCCAGAGAAGACCCAAGGCGTTTCTTATAACACACCCACAGAAATTAATTAGGAATGGAAACATGGCATATTTTACATGCCCTAGTCGCCGTTAGTGATCGTGATAGTGGCTGATAATCGAACCCACAACCTGGCGATTGCGAGACTGATGCCCCAATCAACTAGGCTGCCTCGACCTATCTCTAACAGACATTCACTTGTGAAACGGAGAGCAAGTTTAATCTAATTTTTTCTTAATTTTTTGTGACTTTATTTTTTAAGAATGCCTTTGAGGTGATGTTTCCTTATTTTCTGATTACTTTATAATAAAGTTTCGATATCTAGAATATTCTAGATGCCAAATGAAATATCCGAAGTTTAATTGATCATTAATAAAACGTTAACTTAACATAACATGAATTGGAAATTTTGTTAAACAGTAAGTTCTAATTAAATATTTAATTCACATTTACGAAACGAAGATTAAAATTTCTATATTTATTCTACTTTATTAATATTTTGTAACTTAATTTTTAAATCCTTCTTCTTAAATAATTTTTTCTGATTACTCTATAGTGAAATTCTGATATCACCAGCCATCTTTTCGAAATTCGTTTTGAATTTCATATGAAACATTATTTCACCATATAAAGAATATGGCGGTAGATTTAAGAATACCATCAATGATATCGTTAAATTGAACTAACTCTTTTGAATGGTTCATCAATTCGAAATTAATCATCTATGATAACTCTGAATTATAATCGATAATCTCATTATTTGATCCTAAATTTGAAAATTATTTTAAATCATTATAGTATCAATATTTGTGAAATACTGTTGCTTCCGCTAGTTCCCATCTGTAACAAAGATGCTTTTTCATCTATAAAACTTAATATCTGCTTAAAATGTAATTAAAACTGCTAATGTAAGCGAATTTTAGTAATTATCTTGTACATAGTGGAGAAATGAATCTAAAAAAAGGTACTTACGTATTATCTTGGCGATCATTTCCACAAAAAGAAATATATCACCAAATGTTACAGTTCAATGAACTCAGCATATTTTATTTTTTTTTTTTATTGTAGAGTTCGCGTTTTATATTTTTCATTCTTACCACATGCAAGTTTAAATTTATGATAAAAAAATAAGACTGTAAATTAAAAATAAAGTTTCATTTGTTTGTTTCAATGAAAATATAAATGAACTCTTCTATTTCTTCTCACGCTATGAAAAAAAATATTATTAAAATCTGAAATGTTTGGCGACAAATTTTTGGCGAAAATACTCTACGATATAATATGTAAATACTGTATAAAATATCAAGAAAATTTTTGGCTAATATGTCTCGCTTGTAATTTAATGGTATACATATATCTTTATAATGAGCGGAAGAGCTGCTGTTATGAGAAAAAGCAAACATCGTCAGAATTGTTCTTCCTGGTAAATTAGTCATGGACGATTCGCGAATGCCTTTCTGGAAACACAGATATTAATAACTTTCTGCCAGAGTTTAATGCGTAGAATTTCCCGATAACCCATGGTCTTTGTCAAATATATACATTTTGGCTTTTAGATAAAACTATTAAATGACGTACAATGTAATTGAAAAGGGGAAAAAAAGGATTGTACCTCATTGTTTTTATCTTTAAAATAGCGTTGTTTTTGTAAACAATTATAAAAAAAAAAACACGTGTTCTGTTATTTATTTCATATCCTTAATGAAATTTCTAAATTTGAAACAATTTTTTGTGGGTTCTATATAAAAAAGACGTATTGGTTTTGATAGCAAAATAACTGATTTCCTATGACATTCCATTAAATGTGCTCATTAAAATTTTGCAATGCTGCATTAAAATTTGGAAATTAAAATTATTATTTATTGGAAAATTGTATTCGTCTTATGAAAGGTTATATTCGTTTTTTATATTTTTAATTAGTATTGTGTTATTTGGTGATTCAAAATCGTTACATCTTTCTCAATCAAAATGATTAAAAAATCTCATCAAAGCATTAAATTTAAGGATTGAATAAATTATATTAATTTATTAGTATAATTTATATAAGCATAAGTATAGTAGTTATGAGTTAATATAATTTATTATTAATATAAGTATAGTAGAGTCACCTTAAATATCAACAATTTTCTAAGTACTTCAGTAGTTTAAATAAGGTAGATTCATACAATTTTCGTGGTAAATTAGTCTGGCTCTCATTTACCTATTTCAAAATGGTTTGAAAAACAATTCACGTTAATTTTTTTTTAATTGATTTGGCTGATTTAAAGTTTTTCAACTCTTATGTAAAGGCACGTTTTCAAAAATGAAAATAATTCACAAAAAATGGGTACTTTCTATTCCTTAAGAAGTTCGATTCGTTTTCTAAATTTGAGAATTTATTATATTATAAACTGAATTTCAACTCGGTTAAAATTTCGAATGTGTTGATTATATTGATTAATTTAATCTAATCAAATCGAAATTCGAAACAAGGAAAGTTCTGTGATGTTTTGATGGATAATATATAATTTGAAATTCCATTGGATATAATAAAATGTTTGAGGCTCATTCTAATGAAATTCGTCATTGTATTTTAATAAAAGTCGTTTTAGTTTCCAACATTAAAATTTAATGTATTTTAAAATATTTATAAATATTAAATTCAGTATTATAATATTCGAAGTTTTCAAAAATATATATTATAATTTTATATAATGAATCTATATTCAATGTATACCAAGATCAAATATATTGATTAAATTACATTTAGAGTGAAAGTAAGAAGTCAGAAAATTCCATAAAGGTTTTGAGATAAATATAATTTCTAAAATGTATTTCTAAGAGTTTTTTGTACTGGTGTGATGAAACCAAATTTTCCGCAGCCGAAAAATTTAAGTTCAATATTAAAATAAAATTACTGTCATATTTGTAATATATTAATTGTCCTTGATTACACAAAACTTGAAATTTGCGACAAATATAACTAAAATTTCAAAATTCAAATTAATACATAATTTTTTTTCAAATAAAGTGTGAATTTAAGGCAAATATGCTAAAAATTATATATTTTACCAACGAAATAAATGTAAATACCAAATCAAGCACAACGAAAAATTTAAATATCGCATTGATAATTTTTCATTTCATTTATTAATACTGCCACAAAGAATAATTTAAATGTTATTTTCTTGAATTTTATACTGAATTGTTTACTTAATTGACTTATTGTGTTATTACTTATTAGTATATTAAATAATAATAAATCATGACAGATTTAATTGCAAAAAGTAACAGATTTAATAACAATAAGATACTCTAGTGATGAAGCAATTGTATTACATTAAATCATTATCTGTAACCGTCACCGTAAATTAAATAAATATGCTTATGTAAATACTTTACAGGCGGATTAAGTTGATTTACGTTTATTTGTGTGTGTTATTGAGTTATTTTTTGTTAATGTTATTATTTTATAATTTTTAAATAAATTTTTTTATTATTTTATAATTTAAATGGAATATTTTTTATATTGTTTTCTTTTTAAATTTCGATTTGTAACTTTTAACTAATTTCCGATACTAGATTTGAATTTAAAAAAATAGGTATGATATTTCATATTTCAATGTCAAAACATTTTTAGGACTTGTTGATTAGAGTGTTAAAAACCATGATTTCTAGTTGATTATCATTGTATTAAAACTCTGAGTGAGGGAGTTAGAAAATTTAACAAAAGTGATCTTTTCCTTAAAAATTTTACTTTTTTTTTAATTTACAAAAATTTTTTCATTAAAAAATGTATTATGTATTAATTGCTAAAATTAACACATAAAATTCAACTGACAGTTGAAATAATATATTTCTAGTATAATTATATACTTTATAATTCCCTGTATAAGTTTCATTCTTTTTATTATTATTGCATCTTGATCTATTGTTATAAAATACTTGCTTATTATGGTTGTATTTTTAAAAAATGATTAACGTTTAGTTAATTAATTATTAACAAAGTCAGCAATATTTCAAAAATAACTTCGTAAAAGAAATAATAATAATAATAAAATAAAAATTATGCAAATATAAAATTGGAGACAATTCTTATTAATGTTTTTTCGTCTTAAAATTAATGAATCAAATATAAATAATATCTAGTGTAATTTGCATGGATAAGAATTATAATCAATATTTATTGGTTCTGTAAGTATATTTCATGTTTTTTTATATTAATAATCCAATCATAAATCTCTGGCAAAGCCTGTTATTATAATTTGCTTTCGTGCTATAAATTATAAAGAAGCGAAATTTCTCACTGCCTGTTCTATTTTACATTTGAAAGCATAATAATCTGTTTATGGTGTTTCGTTAATAAGTACTTTTGTGCGCATGCGCTCTTCAATTGTTTTGAACATTATAAATTCATTAACTGCATCTTATGTGGCATACATTTGTTGCCAGAGACTGGGATTCCAAACTTGTGGTTCATTGACCACAGCGACTGCATGTACTCTATATAAGGGTGTAATTTGAAAATAATTCATTTAAACAAACTATTTTTAAAATCGTGGTTGAACTTTGAAAATGGTTTGCTAAAGCAATTAGATATTATCTCTGATTTCTATTTACAAGTATTTTTAGATTCAGAAAAGGAATTTTTTTCTTAATAACAAGTAAAATTTAAGGGAACTTATTTGTATGATAATTTTTTTTTGTTTTTGTTTGTGGGGGTGATAAAATTATTTTTATATCAACAATAATATCAAGAATTCGATTAGAATATAAATAATTTTGGTATATAAATATTAATAATAGTTCAATTATTTTGATATTTTCAATACTTTTATAAATTCTGCTAATTTATAATCTTATCGGCTCTCAAAAATTCTCAATGATACTCTAAAAATACTCTACAATATTTGATATAATTTAGAACAAAAATTCGATGAAAAGGTAAATAAAAAAAAAAATAAATAAAAAATAAAAAAAAAATTCAATCTCGTCTGCACTGGCGTATTTAATTGCTGTTTAACTTCGATTGCAGTCAACTTCTAGTTAAACATGATCTCTTTAATCCAGATTAGCTTTAATTCTGAATTAATTTTGCAGTCTGAACGATTTACTAATGTGTCGTGTGGTTTTCAGTTTTAAGTTTTGATAACTATGAAGTAACTGTGACGTCATAGTTATTTATATTAAGTTGAAGATAACCATGTGTTCATAATGTTCTTGACCTTAAATAGTTGTTTACTGCCTTGATCTAAATAGCTCGAAATATTTTCGCTTTTATGAATATTTTTCTTTCCTGTCTATTTGTTTAATACACCCGCACATTTCGTGATTTATGATTGACATATTTTATTTTAATGCGTCGAAATACTTATTTTATTTAGGAACCCAAAACCACCTGTTTGTTGAGTCACGTTTATAATTCACTACAACAAATTCCGTCCAACTTAATACAAAAAAGTTCTATTTTTAATTCAGAAAAAATATTTTCTAGTTATTTCTAATTTTTTTAATTAATGGCTCGATTAATCAATCTGATTATTGCATTTTAAGTTCATATTAGTGTATTATCCAGCCTGTTGCTGGCTTTAGAGGATTTGTGAAAATTAAAGAATGATTTTATTTTGTTGTTTTTTTTTTAAGCATTTTTTACACAACTACGATGCCTTATTAATCAAAGTCGCGATTCCATTTAATGAGGTTACAGTTACCAAATAACCCTCGCAAAATTTTGTTCTGAATTACACTTCTTCATACTTTGTTCTGGTTGAAATACAATATTCTTAAAACTTTGTTGTCATAATTTATAAAATTATACATATTATTTTTTGTGAGGAAATTAAAATATAATTTATAGGTATAAAATGTAATTGATACTTTACATAAAAAGCTTAAGTTGCAGTGTGATTATAAATTTTTGAAGTAAATTAGTAAAATACAACATTATGAAGACGAATATTGAATTTCCATGCAAACATTTTCTGAGATGAATTTTGAGAATCAATATTGCACAAATTATTCTTAAGGATGAACAATTCTGAAAACAGGTGTGTTCGAATTTAAATGAACCCTTTGTGTACATTTGACAAGTGAGGCTCATAATCTCCTTACTTCAAAGTTATACAAATTTCAAATAATGCTGTGTTCAAAGGGTTAAATATATCTAAATAATATTCAATTTCAAATAAATCACATAATTTTTTCCGAAACTAAAAGATAGCTGAATAATTCAAATCTAATTGTTTTGAAAATTGACATTTTTTTATTTATTAAAAAAGAAAAACTCTATATCTGTGTATTATTTTACACTAATTTTTTTTATTCGTTTGCGCGAAAATATTTTTTAATATTCGTATTGTTCAAAAATATGAACTGTCACAAATTCTCCGAATGCAATTGTTAGTCACATCAAGAAACTAATTTATTTTGTAATTTGAATGAAAAATCTTTGATTCAACCATCAATGAAACGAAATGTAGTCAACCTTCTTGAAAAAATCTAATCAAATAAGGGATTATATAAGTTGAGTATATAATAGTATCAACCATTATGCAAGAAACATTTACCGAACTTAGATTATGAAATCTATTCTACTTCTTGGCGCATAATTTGATTCAACTTTCTTTCCAAAATATCGTTGACAAAATTTCTTCATATGATTATTATTGTATCATATTGTATAATATAATATTATATCATATATATGATAATCATATTGTGTTATTTATGTTTTATTCTGTGCAATATTGCAGAAAAAGTTCTTAATTTGATTTAATGTTGCATTAAGGATTTTTATTTTTACACGGATGGTTCCTCTGACATAGATGGTAATAGAGGAGGTGCTGGCGTCTACATCCTCTACCCCTCAGAAAATGTCAAGCTTAATATATCCACTGGCCAAATTTCCTCAAACTTCACTAGTGAACTAGGTGCTATTAAAGAGGCTCTTACCCATTGTCTCTATTTTTCTCCCTTTGATGACTCGATTGAACAAATTGTAATTTTCTCAGACTCTAAATCAGCTTTAGAAGCCATTCGAAACGGTGAGTCAGCACTGACGGGAAATATTAATACCCTTCTTCACTCTCTAAATATTCCATGCATTTCCCAGTGGATTCCTGCACATGTGTGTATTGAGGGAAACGAATGTGCAGATACCCTTGCAAAAGAAGCACGAGATAAAGAGCAACCTCGAACAGTCACCTGTACAGACGCAAATGCCGTTGCCAGGCGAAGAATCTATGATCAGCATTTTGACAAGGCAACAATCCCTGATCTAGACTGCCCAAGAAACCTTTCCTCTACAATAGCTCGGCTGCGTACTGGACATTTCAAGGGCATGAAGATATCACCAACTGCTATTAAATCCTATCCTAACTGCGAGCACTGTCCTCAATCCGAACTAACTCCAGATCATGTCTTAAACTACCAAGCCATTATCCGCTCCCTCTTCGAACTAGGAGCTCCACCAACTGAGATCCTCCATAGCCACCGGGCTCCAGAACTAGCAGATCTCATCAACAAGACTTTTGGCGGACTGTAGACTTTTTTTTTTTTTCCACTTCACACTTACTCATAGACACGACAACAACAACAAGGATTTTTATTTAACACGAGTGTAACTTTGTAACTATTTTGCTAGCTACGGTTGTATTTTGATATTGGTGTCGACGACAAATCCTGATAATCAAAAAGTATTTTAATTTGCATCTGTTGCATTTCAAGAAACTCAGTACTATAATATAACAATTTATTGTTATATCTGTGCGTAATACATTATTATTCATTATATGCCAAACATAATTTACTCTTAATATCCACATTTATTACATAATGGTACAAAATTCATTTTCGTTAAAGACATAAGTAACTTTGTAACTATTGGATTTGCTATATTTTGTTATATTTTGATGTTAGTGTCGTGAATAAATCCTGAAATTAAATAAGCGTCTGAGTTATTTGGCTTTTACGTTTGAAGATCAGCGTTAAAAATACAAAAACAAATAATCGGTTTCCTGTAAAATATTGTAACGTGTTTTGTCGTGATTACAAGCATGTTATAAGATGCAGTAATAATCAAGATAAGTTTCCTCTAAACAAACAATCTACAGTCACAGTTACTTTAACTATAAACTTTTACGTAGACCAGAAAAACTTATACAATTTCTTTGAACTGGACACTAAGACATCTCGATCTAACAAATTGATTAACTTCAACTGACTCACTGTTTGGATGATGCCGTTGTTAATGCTTCTTCGTTAGAACATTCCTCCTCGTGAGTTTCTAGAACATTTTTATCGTGAGCCTAAATTCTGCTCTCATGCATTCGAAACTTTGAAAATGTTGACTTCTAGCACCAAAAATGTAGCCAAGTAGCCAAAATAAATACCAATTTGCGCCAACCTAGCGGCCTTAGGATTTAGACTTATTTTTTCGCTTTGTGAACACCGCTATTTCCACAGAATCAATATTTTTAAACAAAAAGAGAACTAAAATAAACTAAAACAAGTCATTAAACAGAAATATAAAACATTCACATGAGTATTTACATTTTTTGTAACATTATATATATGATTATTCTTTATGTATTTAACATAATGTGTTCCAATTTACATTTGTTACATTAAAGAATTTATTTTTAATTAATAAAATTGTAGTTTTTTTTAAGCAGTAAATTTATAGTTAGCTATTGTTCTTCAATATTGGTGTCTTGGATTAATCCTGATACCCAATGAGTATCAAAAAATTTACACCGCCAATAAGAAAACAAAATAACGATTTTTTTAATATATATATATATATGACAATGCCTATTTAAAATACCTAACACAGTTTTCGAAGTAATTAAAAAGTATGTAACAATCTAGATTATACTTCAGTCTATTTAAGTACACAGGATGTGGTTGGCAAAAGACAGCATTAATACGACATGATAATGTATGTAAGGGCATTATCGATGCAAACCCAAACAGTGTTTTCCTCAAAAAATCGTTTGACTTTCGCCAGAGTTGTAATTATTATAAATCGCTTTGTACATTGCATTCCCCTTGGCGAAATGTGAACTCGAAGCGCGGCATAGTTTCGGTCTCGGGGTCTGGTTTTTTTTTTTTTTTTTTTTTTTTTCCCCGATTCAAACGAGGCATTATTTTTTGCTGGGAATATTAGAACGTCCCCCCCCCCTCTCGTTCTCGTCTTAATGATTTAACCCGTGCCTGCAATTAAATTCCTCGCCATTAATAACGCAGGTATTGCTTCCGCATCATTTGATTTCACTCGCTTCCCATGCAACAACACCTGCCAGAGGGGGTGAGTCCGGCAACTTTTTCCGAGTTTTATATTCGCGTCGGTAACTTTTACAATCGATAACGTTCGCGCGGATTGATGGACAAGTCGAAATCGGAATGCTTGTGGGATTGCATTCCAACTCTTCTGGTATCTGAAGTAGTTTCATGTTTCGGGCGACCGTATTCGTACTGATATTTTTTAACAGTGTAAATCTGAAACTCTTGCCACGACGACTTTTACGAATTTTCGATGATTTAGTAGAATGTTTAGAAATCTCGATTTTGACAAAACGACTTTCGATATATTGTCGTCTTTTAACTTTGTAACAATAACTAGTTCGATATACAGATCAAATATACGAAAAAATAAATATTTGGATATATATATATATATATATATATATATATATATATGCCAATAATTATATACATTCAAAAGAAATATTTTGAAATATTATTTTTATATTATTATATTTTTTATTGTTATTATATATTATTTTATATATTATATTATTTTTATTTCTTCAAAGAAATTGTGTATGAGCCATTTTAAATACAACAAACTACATCAGTTATTATATCGATATTCCTCCCCCCTCCCCGGCGTTGAATATCGCACACAGAGCATGTCATTGAAGCGCATTGTGTTATTAAACAAAATAACTGTCATAATGTTAATCATTCGTTATTTTTTAACCAGTTATCAACAAATAAAAGACGGTTACGTTTATTTTTTTAACCTTTACATTAATTGTCAACGTAAAAAAGAAAAATATACTTTTTCCACTTAAATTAAATTAGCTTTCTAGCGGATTATTTGCATATTATATATAAATGACTTTAAAGTACTGTGTCTTTCTGTCTATATACGTTAATAATGGGCAATTTTCATCGATACATAGTTTATAATAAATAAACCAACTTACAGGAATCGAACCGAATGTTTTATAAACGCTGCACGCTTTTTGCATTAACGTTAATATGAAAAGTATTTAAAATTCATTCTTAACTTTTTATAAATAAAGATGATTTCAGTTTATACTTAATAAAGATAAAAAAAAAATAGGATTAGTTATAAAAAATGTTAACTATGACAGATCTATAATTTTTTTTTATTTCGAAAATAAAATATTTCACTTCTTAATACACAACTGCATGCCTCTTTCTATCAAAATAAATTTTTTTAATTTTAGTGAGCTTTACTAAAATTTATCGATTTGTTTTGTGGAAATATCTATGGTTCTATAATTAAAGTACTAAGGCATTTTTCCCTCTAGAATAATATATTGTTCGTCATTAGAATATCTATAAGAATTCTCAAAGAGAAATAAAAGAATTAAATTATAAGCTGATTATCTTTATTATTAAATTTCTTTTCTTAAATATCATCAAAAATGTCAAATCCTTCATAATTTATCATCTAAACTTTATTTAGTTAATACTGATTGCTATATTCTTTATCTTCACAGTCACAGATACCTTAGAATAAAATAACATAAATGAATATAAAACTAAAATTTTTAGTAAAATTGCAGACAATTTTATTAATATACCATTTCATAAGGAATTGATAAATGAGAATGTTTTTATATATATTCGCATTTGTTGATCGAAAAATTTAATTTTGATTTATTAATAATTTTTTTAGTTATTTTTTAAATCAACCTGAGTCGAACTTCTGAATCCTGTAAACGATACGTTGTTATAAAAGGAAGCACTAATTGAGAAAAGAATTTTTGCTAAGGGCAAATGTCTATTTGTAAAATTGCTGAATGCCAAATATCAATAAAAATGGAACTCTTCGTGACCTGTAATGATAATGTTTGAGCCAAAATAAATAAACATAGAAGATTAAATTTGAAAAGTGCTTTTTCCCAGCTTCTTTTCAAGTATTTTTGTCCATTTATAATTATTCCTAATATAACAATAAATGTAGATTACATTTAAAATTTGGTGTTTATATTTGGCGATTTTTCCTTATCTTAATGGAATTATTTGGGGAGGGAGGAAATATAAAATCATCTGCTTCAACCTCGACAAATATAAATATAGACAAATCAAACGATCTATATAAATAAGCATTTCATCGTAAGACGAAATACTGTAACGATGTTTTTATGTTAATATCTTTATTACCTCATTATTGGCAACATTATTTTCAGAATACCATGAAAGATACTTCTTTGTAAGTTCTGATTACGTTTGCAAATGTTAAAACTTTTTAATCATTGTCTGATAAACGTTAATATTCATTTAAATAAGCTTAACTGGTTTGACGTAGTGTACCGTTTCGAATTTTTTTACTAAGATTTTGCATTTGTGCCATAGAAAAAGTCACGATGATCGAAAACCGAACGGAAATGATGTCAGCTAGCATGCGCATGAATTATTTTCTTAAACATTGAAGTGATGCCATTTTAAATATTTACTTCTCAAATTAAGCTTCCACGAGGTACTAAAAAGGGCGGTATGTTCAAAAGCAGTTGCAATACATACCCGTTTATTTCTGCAAATTTCCTTAAGTGGTTATGCACCAGCGAATCTACCTTCAGACTCAGAGTATCAGAAACAGAGAAAAAAAAATTCCGTTTCCAAACGAAATAAATCCTTGTTTTTTCAACCCTTTGAATACGATATTCTCGAAATAGTTTTCCGTTCAGTCTCTTGCGTGAGGCCGATTGTTCTGCTTAGAAATATTTTCAAATTACGAAATTAATTTTTTTTTATTTTTCATTTCTGAGAAAAGAAGGAAAAATTTAGAAACAATCACATAACTCGCGAGTGAGTTTAAATAAATGTTTGCAGTTGGCATTGTTTTTGATATACAAGAACTGTTGAACTTTTATTTTATTGTCTTTTGTTATGCGTCTTATTAGACCTCGACATGATAAGTTAAGAATGGTCCTATAATCGCTGCTGTGTATATTTATACTGTATAAAAACAATAAATAAATATAAATAATTTATTTTTATGATTATAATTTGAAGAGTTAATCTAAGCAATATTAAAGTGCGATGACATTTGAGTGTTAAACACATCTCGAACATTGCAATTTAGCTCATAGACTGTCGTTCCATACATTATTTTAACCTAAATAATTACTAATTCAATAAAATTTTCAAAAAAAAAAAAAAAATCTAGCTTATTTGGAAAATAGAAGAATACAAGTATCTCATAATAAATTTATGATAAAAGGATTTGAAAATTCTTCACCGAGCAGCCCAATAAAGTGAGATGATGTAGCCTAAAAAGAACTAAAATTAAAGTCCATAGACTTGTCTTCATGAAACTTTAAAACAATGGGGCAATGTCTGAGGTGATCACCCTCCATATCCCTTTATTGGTACAACGGTTAGACTATACTTTAGGGTGCCCCTTTTATTCTCGTCAAGTTGTAATCGCGGTTTATCGTCAAGCTGGGCAAAACCGAATTGTGTTCTGATTGGTTTAGATCCAGTCGAGGCTTTGATTGGTTTATCGTTTTTAGAATTTTGAAAATCCAACGGACGTTGTGAATGTTCAACCATACCTGTTAGCACTGTAATCGGCGCAAACAGGAACGGCGCCAAGAAAATCGCCAATTTCGCCAAAGGGCACCTTAAAGTAACTAGTGTCTCGAGATAGAGTCCTTCATAGCTCGGCTCCAGATGGGAATTTTAACGCATGCGCGTTGAGTAAGAGATTTTAGCTGAGATTCAGCGGGTTGGCGATGTAAATAATGCGATAAATTTATCCGGCTAGAAAGTGTATTTTGTTTACGTATCCGTTATCCTTCCAAAAACATTAACGACTTAGTATTGCTATATTTTTAATAGCCTTCACAAAGTATTCGTTGATTAAATCTTCGTGATTGTGAATAGAAATTCTATGTATTGTTAGAACAGTGGATTATTTTTTATTCTTAGATGTACCAACAAAATGTAAGAAAAGTCATGAATTTTTAATTACTGATTAGTGGATAAATTCGTAATTTACTAATGTTTATAAATACCGTAGCTGCTATGTTTATTAAACAAACTTTATGTATAATCTTAATATCTCTTTTGACAGCTCTATTCAAAGTAGCTGCTAAGGAAAGAATTTTATGTTTTGAAATATATTATTAAAATACATAACATTTGAATACATAAATTAACTTTTGAAATACATAAATTAAAAAAGAAATTCAGACAATAAATTGATTGTTCGGCAAAATTCATAGTAAGAAGCTTATTATTTAGATCACTGTATTCCTTATTTATGAAGACTAAAATCTTATTTTGTCAAATAAAGTTCTACTCTCCAACTACAGAAGTTTAATTTATTGGAAGCTTGTGATTTATCTTAGTACAATTTTTAATAATACAGAAATAGACAATGTACACATTAAATAGCATAGTGTTTTAATTTTGTTTTTTTTAATTGAAATTTATAATGCATCCAAAGCTTGTTAAAACAATTCATGCATGCAAAAAAAAAAAAATTAATTTTAAAGAAATTACTTGAGATAAATAGTTATAAACCAGACACACATAAAATATTGCTTTGGCGTATAAACATAATAAAGCTTAAAAAAAAAAAAAAAAACTAAAATAATGAAAAATTCAAAATTTGAATTTATTTACCAGGCATAAAATATAGCTTGGTCATAAAAGCATAATGAAGTGATAAAATGTATAAATGTTTTGTTTCATATATTTAGTGAAAAAAAATTGATGTAATTTTACCTTGACTTTTTTAACACAGGATATTTTATTCTTATTTTTGTTTATAATCTATTTATTTAAATACAGAAATCAGAAGGAAATGTGATCCTTCTTTTTTATTGCTAGCACGTAAAAAATATTGGAAAAAATACATGACACAAAGTTTATAATATCTTCATTAAAATATAGAAATAAGAAGAAAATATAATAATTGCAATCATTCTTTTTTTTTTTTTTTAATGGGTAACAGGAAAGATATGTCTCAAATGGCGGCGAAATTCATTTCTCTGATAGAGTCCCGAAACTCGGCTCCATAGTTAAGCAAGCAGGGTTACTAAAACTAAATGTTCACATTGTACACCGCCAAATTATTACCACCACTTTCTTTAAGTGCGCATGCGTTAGAATTCCCATCTGGAGCCCGGCTATGGACTCTACCTCGAGACACTAGTCTTAAAGTATAGTTTTACCTTGGTTACAATACGATGAAAATGCTTCTGCAAATAGTTACGTCCAGTAAGCAAACAAAAACAAGCAACTCCAACAAGGGGAAGCAGACAACTGGGAATTCTACTTTTATTGAGCAAGACGCTCCATCTTTTATTCCACAGCTGCATCACTAGACTCGGGGGCTCTATCATCTTTCAATTTACTGTGAATGATTAATCAAGAAAACTGTGAAAGAACAAGCAAACACATAAGCAAATGAGCGATTGTATTATTATGAATCATTGTTTAAATGAAGCCAACTTGACAATTAAATGACTAACACTTAGGGCTATAGTTCAAAGGTTCAATTCCTACTCAGGCATAGATATTAATAGTTGTGCGAAATCCACTTTAAACTGTAAACCTTATCATCTCAAATGAACATAATGCAACCGTAGAATGATAAACAAACAAAACCTTCTAAAAGTTAAAGTAAAAGCTGCGTAAGCTAAAGTATGTGCGGAAATAAAAAAATTGTTTTACAGTACTACTTTTTCTATTGTTTACTATTATAATTGTTTACCATTCTACTTTTTCTGTATTCTTTTATAATTTGTTCATAATTTTACTAATATTTATATTATATATTGAATTGATTCGAATAGATATATTTTTTTAATCATTAAAATATTTTTCAATAAATTTTAATAATTTGTAAAATATTTTAATTATTAAGAATTTTAATGATTAGTAAAGAATAAAAAAAAGTGTTAACAGCATTTTAATAATTACAAATATTTTTAATGCATAAATTATGCTATAAAGTCATTCAAAAGTGGTAGTATTTTCTAAATTAATAATTGTAGAGGAAATATTGAAAAATATTTTTATGGGTGCATACATATGTGTGTGTAATTCAGAATACACCCTAAAATAGAACAAGTGGAATTAATTTTTAGCAAGAAAAAGTTTTCTGACGAAGCTCTTAGTTTAATTAGAAGTATTAAGAGATCATATTATAAAATTTAAGGTGTTGTCTACGTAGGAAAAACAAACTTCAAAACATTTGCATTTAAAATAAAGTCTATGATAAATATAACTATATTACAACAAAAACTTTGCTACCTTAAAAATTTTCCAAAAATTGTATTTTAAACAAACACTATTAACACTCTACGTATAATCAAAACTACCATTGCGGATAATTCTTAATCAAACGAACAAATTTTTCAATTAATCTATTATGTATAGAAATGTATACTAAAAACATATTTATATACCAATTTAAATATTATTTTTATATTTCGAATTACCATCTTAACCATTTTTTATCCATATGTATTAAATGTAAAAATATAAAAAATACAAAATACAAAAGTTTCATAATTTATTACATTTTATGTCGTTGAAGGCCAACAAAAAGAATAAATTCTAAATCATGAATGCCTGACAGTGCACAAATCTGCAGCCGATCAAAATATAATTCTTGACAAACTTATTTTCAAAAAAGAAATAACTAAGAGATAATAAAACATCAAACATTTTGATCGAAGAATTAAATTCTAGAAACAATTATTCTGATTTTTATACCAGATATTTTGTTAAATAAAGCGTATTATATCAAATGAATACCCAGAGTTAATATTAGTTGCCTCGTTTTAAAACATATATATTAAGATGATTTTGTATTAAAATAGAAGATAATTATTTCTTTTCCAAATTTTTAGGTTGCTCATACATAATGCTCATGCAAATATTCATACTTACAAACTAAATAATTCATTGCAACTCTATAATAAATATTATCTAGTAGCTGCCTATTTAATCTAGTATCTAGTTCTATTGTTTACGTACAAGAAATCTGTTTATCATACAGCTTTTCCTACAATAAAAGTTTCAGAATCTCTATCATAAAGGCATTTCTTTCGATTCTATATCGTGAATCAAGTGCAATAAGTATGACAAGTGCAATAAGAAGATACTTTTGTGAAAATTCTATAAGGATATCGTGTATTATTAAGCTTTCTTATGCAATAGGGCGTATTCGAATTTCCATACTTGACTCAGCCTTAATTGAAAAAAAGAGATGGAACGCCTGGCCGCGTGAGTAATCGTCTCCACTCGAGTGCAAACGATAAATCTCCCATTGCCATTCAGCAGTTTCCAAAGTTGCACCTGTCAGCGGAAGAGAAATATGGAATGATGCAGGATTTAGAGAATGCATGATTCTGTGACTTTTAATTCGAATGTAACACCCTTAATGCTTACTACCTGCCATAAATGTCATTTTATGAACATGAGTCAGACACTAAAGATTCCCACGGAAATGTCAGTAAGATTTTTGAAGACCACACACAACAGGAACAATTTCTGTCATTCGCTTTCAGTCAAAAGAATGTTTTGGAACAGGATTTCAAATAAATGACGAGAGATTATCGTTTAAGTAAAATGAGCATATCATGTGATATAACTAGGCTTATTGGGAGATAGAGATTATCTAAATATCTTATATATCCACGAGTGTTGGTATTAAATATTATAATTTGTATAATTTATAAAATTAAAAGTTCAAATGTTTTCAAATGAACTGTGATAATATTAGAAATATTAAAAATAAATAATAATCTGTAATTATGATTTTTTTAAAAATTTATTATTATTTTTGAATAATTTGAACTCGAAAGAATGAAACCAAATATCTTTTGATTTAATAGAACAACTAAAATATGAACTCCTTTAAATTTCAATATTGATTTCTGTTAATTTTCTAACTTCTTTTAGTTCAGCAATTATGTTAACACAACATACTATATATTTATACCAAATTAAATTATTCAAAATTTTCTTGTGGGTTAGAATTATTATTCCGTTCATTAATCATTCTTATTTGATACTATATGAAAAAAATTCAACTCTCTATTTTACATAAATTTATTAACATATTGATATATATTATTAGTATTTCTAGTTGATAATATTTTCTACAATATTTCATGTTTTAATCTTAAATTTTTAATTTATTTTATTTAATCAACAAGAGTATACAAGTGGAACTTTTTATCTCACTTTTCTTTTAGGAATTTTTTTTATTTTTAAAGTATAAAATCAAAAATTATTTTTCCATATTGAGACTCTTCAAGACTATTCAAAATGCTATTTCCTATTCATAGTGACAACAGAATATTATATGAGAATGGGCTGATATTATCCTATATTAAATCATTTAAAGCTTTTTTGTTTTACTAAATTATTTTAATAAGACTTGAAGTGTTGACAATAAGTTAGTTTTCAATTGGAAAAATATCATTTTATAATGAATATTCAAAAATGAAAATAAAATTAGTTTCATTAAACTCCTTAAAAATTATTTTTTTAAATTTAAAATGTTTCTAATGGAGTAGACAGTAATATAATGTGTAAAAACAAGTATAAATCGACAGTAGTTTGTATAAAATTTTGACAATTATAATGTAATAATTTTTGTTCGATTCACTTAACAATTTAGATACTTTATTCTTAAACAATGTTAGTTATATCTCACAATTATCGAATTAAAGCCCTTAAATAAATACATCTTTGATCATTTTAAAATGATTGTGATGAACCAGATATATCTGGTCATATATACATCTTTTGAGATTCAGAGAAATTTTAAGAAACTGTGTATTTGCTATCTACTTTTTTAAGCTGATTACAAAAGCTATTATTTCACCGGAAATAACGTGCTTAGTTTTACCCGATTCAAGTTTTAATACCTTAATTTTAATAGATCTTTTTAGTCGTAAAAAAGATCTATTGTATCAATTGCAATAAGAGTTGTTCAAACGTGGCAATGTTTCCATGATTAATGTATTTACGAAATTTCCAAAAGACAGTTTCAGCCTTTGGTGTCAATAAATGACATTCAAATATATGATTCAACTATTGAAGGTTATCAGTGTAAGGTTGATTATTATGGTCATCATTAACAGTTTAATTCTAGATTTTTATATTAAGTCTCTAATATATCTTTCTGCCTAAAATACTGTACTTTATAACTTTTGTAATATTTTAATCCCATCCTTTTTTTATCACTTATTAAACCGTAGATTAATCGCATCAATGAATAATCTATACTAGGGGTGGCCAAACTTTTGGGATCCGGGGTCTACTCCAGATTAAAAAAATCGAAGGCGGTCTACCAATGGCAGAGCTAATTAACATACATATTTATTTTCGCGTGGTAACAAGAAAATATGGTAAATTATGTAATTTTTCTAAAAAAATACCTTAATCTAACCTTAAATCAAGTTAAACCTTAAATCATAAATCTTTAAATCGTAAATCTTTGCACAGTTTGTTTTGGCTTTTAAAGCGTAGATAGCAGTAAATTTTTATTTTAAATAATTCATTGATTCTGTCATAAGTCATAAATTAAATTGTTAATATCCGAGGTCATTATCGGGATGGTCACGTGAACTACCTAAAATGTCTTTGCGGTCGACGTCTTGGCCACTCCTGATCTATACCTTTGACTGAGATTCCCAATATCTACTAATGAAGAACGTGATTACTAATGGAATCATAGAATCATACAAGTAGCCCAATTTGACTCATAGCTTTGGCGCAAAATTTCAAATGCATGGGCAGAGTTTAAAAAAAAGCAACTGAAACACAAAAAAAAACAATAATTTCAAAGTTTGTTTATAATTTATTTTGTCCTATATTGGCTATTTGAGTCACAGACTGGAAAAAAAAAAGTGTTCCATTTAACGTCAGTGACTCGTGATTATCCTTCCCTTCAACTTGTTTCTCATTAGGGTTGTTATAAACAAATGTCACTCTTCCAACATCAACCTTGCTGCCATTCCCACGAAACAAATACTTAGGAAATCTACTAGCCCCATGTAGAAGGAAAAAAAAGCGTCTCTACATAGAAAAAAAATTTGATTCTTTGGTGTCCTTCATTTAATTTGCAAGAACGATGATGGAGCAATGAGTCACCACTTATTTTTGTTATGCGTCTTAAAAAAAAAAAAAAAAAAAAAAAAAAAAAAAACGGTATTGTCTTGAATGCTATTCTCACGTACGCATGAAAGTTGCTAATGAATTGCGATTTTTATATTTTTATCGTATGATATTTCCAAACATTCTTTCTTTTATACGTTACGTTACGGTGCATGAATTTCTGCGACATTTTTTTTAATTTTTTGTAATTTTTATTGGACATTTGATTTCCTAATATGTATGTATGGGAAAACAGTATAAATTTTTTCAAATTTTTTACTAGCTTCCATTGCCGTTATTTAAAGGATTAAAAAAAAAGTTATTTTTTTTAGAAAAATGGATAATAGTTATACGTAAAATCCTAAAATCTGCCGTAAAATAGAAGAAAGACATTGTCAAAAGCTTTTAATTTTTTTTTTTTCAATGCTTGCCTAATTTACAAATTTTATATTTAGTTTTTGTCTCTTTGAATTGTTGTACAACAATTAAAAGAAAGATAAATTTAGTATTTTTCTTGTTTTGTGATTAGAAAATTTTCAAAGTTAAAATTATAAAAATGTTTTTTACAATTTTCTATACCTTCTTGTTCATATATTGAAACGATAAATAATTTGTTCTTCAAAAATTTTAATGGCAATAGTTTGACATTGTTCTAAATTTTATTAAGTGTTGTTATGATAAATTTTGCCTTATATTAAGTTTCTTATAAGTTTTCAAATCAAAAGGTAGTGTAACACATAAATTTCAACTTCTTACAATAGTTTAAATAAACAATATTTTAAAAAATTTATTAATATTATATCTTTCAAGAGATGATGGTAATAAAATTACGTTTCTATTAAATTTCTTGAACATGAGTTTTGTAAAAAAGATTTTTCCAAACTAAGGTTAAATTCGTTTTAGGAAAGTCTTTAATAAGCGTTTAATAAAGTTAAACAAAGGTGTTAAAACTATTTTACCAATTAATTTTACACTTTCCTTCAGATTTGACTCCCTTATTTCTGCCAATTCACATGTAATTGAATCGTTTGAATCAATTAATAACATAATATAAATTGGAACAAAATTCATGTTTAATTCCAAATCTTTTCTTAATTTAAAATAATTTTTGTTATGTACAAGCGTAAAAAGTAAAAGCAAGAAGTTATTTTACAAAATTTCATTAGTTAGTTAATTGAAATCTGCTACTGAGGTATTCGATGGCAAATATGAATAAAATTTAGAACATTCTTCCTTAATTGCTTTTACTTTATCTGGATAAACATTTTATTAATATGAATAGAATTGGGAGATTTTAAAAATGTTTAAAAAAGTCAAGATTTAACCATGTTTTAATATTTACACGAGTTATCATACAAAAAGATAACTAATGATGTTATGAGATTGAATATTAAATTAAATTTTTTTGTGAATTCAGAAATTAATTTGCTACAAAAAATTTATCAGATTAAAATGATATGTTAATTTTTTTGTTTTAAGCTATGATTCGAAAATTGCTAGTTAAGACAAGATAAATCTAAACAGAAGATTTCAAATTTCATGATTCAGATTCAATGTTTATAATTAAACATTCTAAAATTGTAAATATGTTTTGATTCCTTTTTCTAGTTTTTAATATCCAATATCAAAACGAGATGTTAACGAGATGAAAAAAACTGTATTGACCCTTATTCAGCTTAGCTGCTTTGTTACGAAAAACGGGATTCCACGTTTCATCATCGTTTCGTCACGAATTGATGATTTTGAAAGAAGATCGAGGAAAAAAAAAAGCTGTTTCTGTTTGTTCTTTCATAACTTCAACACAAAACGCATCGATAAAAGAACCATACTCTTCCTTTCATGATTCGTGTTTTATACGATATTCTAAAAATATTCTATTTCATAAAAGAGATACCTGATAAATGATTTGACGAGTACACCGCTTTTCTTTTAATAGCTTTTCAAATCAGATTTGTTGCCATTGTAGTATTCTTTTACTGCTACTGGAAATAGTTCGCCTTCCTTTTATTAATTACTAACGTTGATTTCATTAATTTGTTTCAAGGGCAAAAAAAAAAAATAATATTGATAATATTTTGCTTTTATTTTATACCATTTTAATCGTAATTTTTTCTAGCAACTATAAGCACATTAAGTAGAGCCACTCAGAAACAGTAAATGTCTGGACAAAAGCATATTTAGCGCCCTCTACCGGAAATCCTATGCTTTTCAATTTTATTTATGTTATTTTTTCGATTCAACGAAGGTTTTTTAATTGGAGAAAGCTGTTATATTTTCAAAATTTGGAAATAAATAAATTTCTAGTTTAAAAAAAATCCTTTCAATTTATGTTACTAAAAATAATTTAATATAGCAGCATAATTATTTGCAATTACAAATCATTATTATATGTATAAAGTTGAAATATCAAAATAATTAATTTAACTTCTTTTTTTACTATTTTCATCATCTATATTTGCTTGAAAATATTATTTTTAAAGGTTTATTCTCGAAAAATGAGATTTCCTCATATTCTTGTATTTGGGATCCGAATTTAATTCTCTATTTTATGTAATTAAGTTTAAACTAACACTATTAGAATTATGATAAAGAAAAGTTTGAAAGTATTGGTGTTTTTATATTTTTAATTATTGAGAATTTAAAATAAATATCTTGTTTCGTCTTATGGCAAGACTTGTAAAATTGATTTATTTAAGAAAATACTTTATCTTTATAGAATTTATTATTATTAAAAAAGTCAATTTCTGATTGAATTCAAATTTCCATCTTGCACAAAATCAGTATTTGTCGCAAAAATATTTCTTTTAGGAAATCGCTGTGATGTAGCTTAAAGTTTTCGTGCACAAGTCGCAATATTTTGCAACATTTTCTCAGAAGGTATAAAGACTAAACCACAAACTCAAAAATAAAAAAAGTAACATTCAGTTATGCGAAAGGTGAACAACCTTTATAATCATATCTACCGATGCGAAATACTTTGCCAAAGACTTTAGATTGTGTATACTACAGAAAAATAAATATTTATACTACACTGAGTTGCAATTTATTATACATTTCTACTGAATGTAGTAAAAATCTTCGAATTTCAAGCTCATGCCTTCCAAGGAAAGTTTACTGTTGTATATTTTTTACTGTTGTTATCTTAAGTAATAAATTTTGCAAGAAAATATATATGAATTGTTAATGTATTAAAAATAAACAAATGGAAAATGAAAATGTGCTTTCTGTTAATTGTAATCTAATAATTGTTAATTCCATTGTTGACCTATTCACACAAAAAAAAAACACTTCATTTTTTTTTTTTAAATTTTAAAAAGAATTCCGATTTTGAAATATTCCGAAACTATTTCCGAGTTCTCTGAAAGTTTTAGCATAAATTTTAACTTTTACTTTAATTTCTGTAGCTGATGAAAATTAGAAACTTAGCATCGTGATAGATCAAAATATTTGTAACGTCAGAACAATTTGTGAAATTGTTTTCGTTCATATGAAAATACTTTGGGAGATTTCTTCAGATTTAAAAAAGTATTTTGGATTCAGATTGTTCGCCATAATTAAGATGAAAAAAAGGCCTCTAATTTTTTTTTTAAAAATAGGAATATGGCATTATTTTTATACAGGCCCATACTTTTCTGCGCAGTAAATTAATATGAACCTTTGAAAATAATCTACAATATGGAATTACTGGTACATTAAATTAAACAGTGGGCCAACTCCTCAATTTTTGATGGATGTAGCTCCCAATATTATTCGGATTCCTAATTTTTAAGAAAAAATTGTGGATTAAAAAAATAATGGGCTGAGATATACTATACGGTCACTCTTGGCTTGAGTTTTCCACATTTGACGATAAATAACATTTTCTAGCAACCCAACCAATTCCGACCAATCGCAGATGAGGGATTCCGTTCTATCAGGCAATATTCAATATTCTCTTTATTTTTATACCTCCCTTGTGCAAAATGGCGATATTTTTGGCGACTTTTTGAAAAAATCCTGAGAGCAACCGTACAGTAAATCTTTGTCAAATGAAATTTACTATTTTTAACAGTATCTATTACTTATTTAATTTTATCCAAAACTGTGTTTTGTACCACGAAATGAGGTTTCATATCGATAACCTTAAAAAACTTAATAAAATGAGGAATACTTGAAAAATTCCTTTAATTACAAAATTGTTAAATAATAAAGTTGTTATTCCTTTTATCCACATTCTAATGCATCTTTCTTCTTGAATGAGTAGAAATATAAAACACTCTTACATCCTTTAAATTAATTACTTTGAGGATAAATAACTTTACAGTGAGTTCAAATCAATTTTCAGTATGTTTTAAATTAATAATAAACGCTTTAATCAACATTTTGAACGAAATATAGTGTTAACCAAAGATCAACACTGTTATAAGTTTCATTACATTTCTGGGGGGGTATTAAATGACTTAACTTTTTTATACTTCCCTGCCTTTCTATTAGTATAAATGAATTTTAGTTTCGGAAAACATGACAAAAATCAAAATATATACAACTAAACATATTATGCGTTTTGAATTAGTTATATAAATAAAATCAGAATCAAAATCAAGTACAAATATGTCAAAAATGAAGTAGTTTAATCAAGTAAAAAATCAAATATAATACCTATTTGGAAAATAAATCATAATGCTTTATTTAAAAGATATTTTAAGAAATTAGTTATTTTATAGTTATAATGATAAAAACACTTTACGAAAATTTGTATGCAAAAGAAAACATTGAAATTCTTTTATTGGTGAAATTTTATCGATTTTATTATCTTTTTGGTGGAAATTAATAGACGTTTATTTCTTCACCAACAAAAAACAATTCGTATTGTCGTTGTAAACATGCACTTATTTCAGATTAATAACCATTACACATTATTATCTTTTCTCGTCATATACGAGTATTACCATTCCAAGAAATACAATCTTCAGATATGTACAATTTCTTCGGGTATAAAAGTTCTTACTCCTGATTTTTAAGCAGAATTTCATAGTTGTAGAAATACTTTTCTGCACCAATTGCGTTTTTTTAAATTAAGTCATAAATGAATAAAGAGATTATGAATTTTTTTTTGTACTCAAAATTGAACATAATAAAATATTAATTAAGAATTTCCAAGTTGAAGTCATAATAAACACTGAATTATTTACAGTAACGTAAGTTAGAGTTACTTTATAATTTATAAGAATCTTGGTAATTAATTAAGAGCTCCCAATTGAGCACCCTTGCTATTTACTAATTTATTAAAGTCACAATCTCTTGGAATCAAAAATACGATCAGCCCTTTAAATCTAAAAACATTTTAACCTATTGTGAAGTATTTTAGATAATTAATAATAAATGGAGTATTGTTAATTGATTATTATGGCAAAGTGATATTGTTTCTAAACATTTATAAGCATTTTTTGTTCTATAATTATTTCTTCATGATTGATAACATATTTAGAACTGATTCATAATCAAGTTATTTTTTATTTGGCAACACCGAATCCTCCAATCGGAAAACGTGCTTACATTTATTTTGTTGCATGATGTAAACTTTAAATCTTCCTGTTACATTTCTCGTATATGTTATTATAAATTATTTGTCATTGTAATCAAATGATAAATATTTGATTTCTTGCAATCATTAGATGGTTTCTCATCATGAGATGCTATGTGTTCAAGAGATCATGGAGTTATTGCTACAATCAAAATCATCGGTAATATTTTTGTTAGCAGCACCCGAACTAATAATTCAATTCTTGCATTTTTATACGCATTTGATAGAATTTATTTTTTCTGCTATTAAAAACATAAGTTATCGCTCCAGAATTCGTTTCAAAAGGAAAATTAAGTTAATTTTAACAATCAATTAAATGTATTTAATTAACTGAAGCTTAAATTTATGGAGAAAATAAAAACTACACTATACATTGAATATTTCTGATTAATACATATGAAGTGTGAGGTAAAATGTAGATTCAGGTACTCCTAATTTCGCTAAAATTTTGGCAATTTGAATAGTGTTTACACTGACGATAAAATTTAATTTCTAACAACCCTGGTACTTTCAGTGTTTTAACTAACGTAGTTTTAGGGTTGCCATTTTTTGTTAACATTTTAGCGCCTATCTTGGCGTTAAAAATCTAGCCGAAAAATCCGTGGGATCCTTAAAGTAAACTATCCGAAGTCTGTAATAGTCTCCTGAATCCAGTGTTTTCTATTCTACATAATTATTTATTAAAATAACTCATAGCTAATGCTTCGAAATTTGATTCATGTCAATAAAATCGTCAGTTTAATGAAAGTCCTGTCTACATATTGTTTAGAAAAGGTTGAAAAATTCATAACTTTAATTGCTATCTGAATGGCAAAGCTGAGATGAATCAACTTATCTTTATTTGGGTTGAAGGAAGTACTTTACAAATTTTTTTCTCATTGAAGGAACAATGTAAAATTTATTCCAATGATACTGTATGAAATTCCAGCCCTACTGTTTTCCAAAATTTTTTATTTAAAATAACTAGTTTTATTTTCATATATTTTGACATTTTTTTATGTTCATTTGAAATTATGGTAAAAACCTAATAGAGCCCACATTCCTAATGACAAACTGAAAATAGCTCCAAAGCAGGACAAAATTGTGAAATAACAATTCCAGAAATAGTTAGGTTTATCATACCGTACTGGCGAAAGTTATTGCCAACCAAAATTATTTGTGCCAAGGGTGTTGGCTCTGCTAGGATCCAACCAAAATTATTTATGTAATTTCATTTATTCTTATGGTTGATATGTGTTGTGATAAAAATTCCATTCATTTTGGAGGCTTGAAGCTGTAAATTTTATCTCATATAGGGATTTTAAGTCATTGATACATTTTAAACCATAATCATAAAGAACCATACATTCATAAGAGTGTTTCATGGAACGATGTTAAAATTCAGTTTCACACTTTCTATTAAATTAATTCTTGATATAGTAAAATAATGTGATTCTGGATATATGCATATCATATAAAACATTGATACTATTTCATGAAGAAAATAAGCATTTGATTATTAGTATTACAACCCAAAGTAGGCCTTAGCCTGCCACACAAATTTAATTATTACAAAAACATCTTGTCACAACTTAAGAATCAGTGAAAGTACCAAATTCCATAAAATATATTTAAACTGAGAAAAGGAGAACAAAATATGATGTTTCTTTTTCTCATTTACGGCTTGTCTTATGAATCTGAGAAATAATTATAATTTGTTAAATGGTTTAAGTAATCACAAAATTGCAAGAACTCAAAGTGCACTGTATCCAACATTAAGACAAATCAAAATATAATGTAATCGGCTCTATTATTTTGATTTTCATTGATCCAGTAAAAAACAATACAATCCATTTACCAATTATTACCATGTTGATAAAACTTTTTTAAAATTAATCACTGCTCATTGTTATTGTTTCCTGGGTTTGTCCTGCAAATGTCACTAATTTCATATTAATAACTTCAGCTTAATACCAAATGACAACTACGTCAAAATGCCCTTTATTTACCATTTAATAAAAGTATTTGAAATCTTTCTCATAGCAATAACTTACATTACTAGCACTTAAATTGAATAATGTTTTGGTTGCTAAACTTATAAGTTTTTATCCTCTTGAGATATCAGATGTATTTTGCATCTGATATGTCAAGTATCCTTGGTAGACATGGTGAATTATGTTTTTCATTTTATCATTACAATAAAAGACTTAATAATATTTTTGTCAGTTTTATTGTCCATTGTTTTTTTTTTTTTTTTTTTTTTTTGTCTATAATGCTCTTATATTTTATAACTTTAATTAATTAAATCTGCTGATTTTTTCTTTAATTACAACACATATATTATTTATGAAGTTATTGATTAAATATTTATTTATTAAATGTGATTACTGTTATGGTATTTTAAAAATAGGTGAAATATTTTGTACAGTTGTAAAAGTTTTATGTAAAGGGTGTAATTTAATGTAAAAGCTCATATTATATAACAGATTAAAAGTATTTATGAATATGCTAAAATAACTCTTTATTTTAGTGAATTTGATTAATTTGCAAAATGTGTTATTTATATTTTGATAAGTATTTTTACTTAGGCATGCAACATTTAATTATATATTATGCATATAATGTTTTTTATTTAAAGTTAGCAAGATTTTTCTAAATATATATACTTTTTTTTAGGGTATCGGAATATTTGATGGGTGATCTAGATAGTTCATCACAGCCTGTACCAAAAACTAGAGTAAGCAATTAATAGTTTAATTGATATAAGAATCCAGTTTTTGGGTTTTAGAGAACAATAAAATGCGAATGAAAATACTAATTAATTTAAATATAGGTAATGTTTAAAAGTCATTTTAATTTTGTTACTTTTTACTAGCATTTAAATTCTTCTAAATCTAATGTTAAATCGAATAAATCCTAAATTGCAATGTAATTGATTATATGAATGTGAATATGTAACTGCACATACTTTAATTTTATATTGAATGAGCTGTACAGATTATAATGATATTTTTAACAACATTTAATTTAGAATGTATTTTTTAAAAAATAGTGTGTAAATTTGTAAAAAAAAAAAAAAAAAAGAAGTTATTTTACCTTAACATATTTTAATTCTATAAATTTTGCTATTGTTCTTTATAACCACTTAAATTCAATTATTATTTGCAAAGATGTGTATGTATGTGTGCAAAATGTAGTTTGTGCTATTTGCTGATGATCTAGCCTTTTAACCAATATTTTGTTGTTTTTAAATGAAACATTTTACTAACTTTTCCAAAAATATACTTCAAATTTTTAATTAGTTTAAAATAATCAATGTGATATAGGAAAACAGCTCATTTGATTTTTTTTGTCTTATTATTTGCATTGGTATTTAATCATTTGGACTTGTTTATTAATTTTCAAACATTTGAGTGCTGATTTGTTATCCTAAATATTTTGATTGAAGTGGAATACAGTATTTTTAAAAATATGTAAACAAGCATATATTGATTTTTTCTTATATTAATGGAAAATGGTCATTCACTGCAAACTTAGATGAAAAATATAAAAACTGCCAAAATATACATACTGCTGTATTTAATTATGCTATATTATAAGAATAAAACTCATAAAATCGTTGGTTTATTTACTAGGGAATACCATTCAATTGTTAAGTATGAGAAATTTTGCCTGCAACAAGATATGCATATGTAGATAAGTGTCTAATGAAATAATTAACAAAATATTCAGTACATACAGTTTGTGCTGCAGCATTTATTGAAAATTATTGATATGATTATTCACTAACTATATCATATCTTATTTAAATCTACAAATCGTTCAATTTATCAATCCTCCTTTTGACTCAAAATTTTCAAATAATTTTTTTCATATTATTGCACGCGTGCACACACACACACACATATATATAACAATGTACATACACAACTTGGCATGCTATTTAAATAAACATGTTGTCCAAATATGATTTTCATTTATTTTCCTTTCTTCTTACATCGTTGCATTTCCTTATCTTGATGAAAAATAATTACATAGAATGAGATTGTCTTATTCACACATTAATACAATTTTGTAATCCCACTGAATATATTTCTCACAGCTATAATATGCCTGTTCAAAATGAAAGTTGAATTATAAAATTTGTCTTCTATATGAAAGGGTTAACTTTTTTATGCAATGAGTTTTTGAGACAAAAATTTTATTGATTAGTAACTATTAATATTAACTCTAAAATGTCTTTCTATTACTTTGCATTTGCTTCTAATTTAGTTCGTTACTAATTTTACTAATGTTGCTTTATATACTTTTTTTGAAGTTTCCTTTTTAATTAAACTTTACTTATTTTCCCTGTATCTTATGGAAGAATTAGATTTAAAAGGATTATTATAATAACTTAATATATGTTGAGGAATACATAATTGATGAATCTTGATCTCTGGCCTTAAATGATGAATTGCACTGATATAAAATAATTTTATATGTATAAATTTTTTTTTTCTCTTTAGTCATGTGATAATTTACTGTCTGCTGAAGGTGAATGTGATCCTTTTATTAGAGAAAAAAGATTGGGTAAGAAAAAAAAATTTTAAAGCTTAAAGATTTAACAAAATAAGAATTATAAATTAATTGTGTAAACTAAGTTGTGACATTTCCTAAAATATATATAATGTCGTAGATACTTTATCAAGCCAATTGTTATATTTATATTAATAAACATGATTTATTTTTTAATCAAACTAAAACTTTGAAAGTAAAATATCTAGAATTGGGCAATATAGATTGCAATCTGTGAGAATAAAGTTTGTAGTTTTACCAAAATAAATGTTTAAGAAATTATTCAATTTCTTAAACATTTATTAAGCTTTATTTATTGATTAAAAGCTTTATTTGTGTTCAATTGTATTGTAATAGTGACATATTATATAACTAGAAATGGTTTATACTGTCTCATTTTTTAAGGTCCAATTCTCTTGTTTTTATTTTATTATTATACCATGAAAAAACCCCATGTGGTGAGTGTGTTTCTTGATGTAAAAGTTGTCACAGTGTTATATAGAGTTCAAATTGTTAATTGTTCTAATGCCATGTACATTTTTTAACTTGGCTTTTAAGCAATCAATTGCACCACTCATACAAAAAACATCTCCACAACAATTCACAGTTGTGTGGATTATTGATGGGACAAGACTGTCCACAGAATTATTTATTTCCCATTAAACTAGCTGATTCGCTGTTATATGTTTCATGTAAAAGTGGACAGCCAATGACTCCAAAACATTTGGACGAGTGTGAAGCACTGACAAATTTTTCTTGTAGATTTCAGTGCTATAGGCAAGCAAGGAGTTTAATGGCCTAACAACCATTGTAACTAGCTTTTGGCAATAAAAAATAAAAAAGCACATTTTATAATATATTTTTACAGTGTTTTATAAATAATGTTTTATTAAAAATTTCAGGAATGTTTCTTGACCTAAACATTAGGAATAATTTTGTAATCAAAACCATTTGTAATTTCTGCAAGTGTAATTTAAGTAGCATAATTCTTTCTCGGTATTGCTTTATTTATTTAAAAAAATGATGTTGTTTATAAATGGGGAGGGGTGGTGAATTCTTTTCCTACATGATAAAATTATGTGTGATATTATTAATTTATACTTTATATGCCACTACATATATTCTTTTCCATATTTAAAATTTAAATAATATACTGATATTAGTCATATAAAGCTGGTAGGAATATAACAATTAATAATTAAAGTGAAAAAAGTTAATTCCCTTACTTTTATCATTCATGAAGTTAATTTAAAATTTTGAATGATATACAAATTGTAATTCATAGAATGAAATAATTTATAAACAGAATCAATATTTTCATATCACATAAAAATATGAAATTTTTTAAATGTTTTTATAATTTAGCATTTAGAAAGTTAATTTTATATTACATGCTGACCTTAAAATTAAAACTGATGAGAAAAATGTTTTTGAATAATATGGCTTTTATACTTCTGAAATTATTTTGTAGTTAAATTGTTTTTTTATTTTTTATGTTACAGTTTCAACTTTACCACCAGAAGAAATTGATAACCGATTAGCAAGGCTTAATGATGGAGTTGATTTAGCTTTAAGAAGAGCAAAAGTTTGGTCAAAATATGCCAAAGATGTTATGACATACATAGAAAAGCGCTGCTGTGCAGGTTGCTATTTTATGTACTCTGATTTCTAATTTTTTTTTTTTTTTTTAAAAAAATAATGTATTCAAAATAGCTTTCACTATAATTCTTTTATTAAGTAATATATTACAAAAATAAACTTCAGTTTATAATGAAAATATACAAAAGAAAAAGAAAATTTATGTTTTTTAGAATATTTAAAAAATTGTATATAACATAATAGTAAGACTAGTTTATTTCATATATTAATAAACTTCTAAGAAAAGTTGTTTGGAAGAAAACATTTATACATTTTCTTAACTTCATATTTTTATTTGTAGGTTTAAGTTAGAATTAATTCTTAAAGCATTTCAAAACAGCAATATTCCTTCATGAAGTATATCAAATAAAATTTTATTCTACATAGTTAACCTTATATTGTAAGCATTTTTTATGATAGGGAATTGAAACCTAAAATTGATGATATTTTTATAACTTTCAAAAAAATGTACCTACTACCAGTAGTTGTAATTTTTATTTTTCTTAATTTAATAGGGCTAAATTTGTAATCTTGTTTAAATGCCAATTTCTTTATTTGATTTTGTGTTTGATATTAGTTGAAGCTTATTTTATATATATAGATTTATATGTATCTTCTTATGTATGTATATTTGTACATTTTTATATCTGTGTTTGTGCATTGTGACACACATATACTGGTGTAGAAAAATTTGTGCACCAGGAAAAAGAATTGAGTCATAGTTACTCCATGGCATTCTAGCATGATTTTAGTTCTGCAAATGATAAATATTTCATGGGAAATAACTAATGGGAACTTAGTCAACATACTTTTAAATAGCAATTAGAGTATATAATATTTAAATTCATAATTAGAGTCAGACCATCAATTTTATACATCTAATCATGCAGTTATGTAATGATATATGATGCATAAAAATGTCAACTTAAAAAGATGTACATCAAACATTTCTGTTTTAAATGATTTACTGTAAAAATATCAATTTTTAATAGAAATATTGTCAACCAACTAAAATATGTGAGATAATATTTATCTATAATTCTGTAGAATTACTAAGAATGCCATTATGTTAATATGTTTAAAAACAAATATGTAGCATGCATATAAATTTCAGAGGATTAATATGTTAAGTATTCTATAGATATATTTATGTGATATGAACACTTGGTGTTAGAATTCTTAATAAATAAAAAAAAAACCTGCCAAATATGTTGTATTTATACGGGTATTCTTGGGAATTTACTCTTGTGCTGATCATTTTTAAGTGTTTTACTATAAGGAAAACATTGGAAAAAGATTTATTAATAACAAAAATGCTATGAAATATTTTAGGTAAAGATTTAAGTCTCAAAATATTTTATCATTAAATGATTAAAAATGAATTAAGATCATACTTAATACTTTATGCATTTCTATTTTACTTTAAAAATGTTATTTCTGAATATTAAGAATAATATCTGTCCATATGTTTTAGACATATAATTGTTGATATTTTTCTTTAAATTTGATGATTATAAATACAATAATTGCATATTAATTTTGTCATTATTTATGTAGAAGCTGAACATGCCAAAAACCTAGTCAAGCTAGCACAAACCATGAGGCCAATATTAAAGGAAGAAGTATGTTTTTCGTGTTGTTCCTGCTAAAATATATATATATTTATTATTCAGTGTTAACATTAATAATTTGTTTTATATATTTTAGAGTTTCCTGCCCTTTCAATCCATATATTATATGGCTTTAGACCAGGATTATGATAATGGGCAAACTAGTTTAAAAACTTGTGCAGTTCTTCAAGGCCATAAATTTATTGAGGTTTGGATTAATTTCCTTTTTCAATTAATTTCTTAATATATTTTGTGTTGTTATCATACTATTCTGTTATTTTATAAATCAATGATTTTATGAATGAAATAACATTTTTTATATGAACTTACTAAAAACTTTTTCTAACAATTTATATTGATTTGACCTTATATTTAAAGTACCGTTTTTTATTTTTTTAAATGCATCAGTAGGAAGTTAAAGGTAAAATAATCACTTTTTAGCTGTGATAATTAATTTTATGTATATATTTACTAATGAAATTTTTTATTACTACAGCCTTTGACTGCCAGACGAAATGAACATGAAAAATACAGAAAACAAATAAAAGAAACTTGGCATCGAGAATTAAAAAGAACAGTATGTGTACTTATTCCCTTCATTTTAATTATTGGATCAAGTTAATAATTAACTATATGTTACGATAACTAACATTTCTAAAACATTTGTGGCTAACAAAAACTTTTACTAAGGGACTCAAAATTATGTTGTAAAAAAATCGGAGATTTTAAAAAGCAAAATGAAACTTAGAAATTATGACTTCATCATAAAATGCGTTTAAAAACTACTGATTTGTGTATATTATAAGATCAGAAAATTCTTAAATGTTTTTAAATGGAAACTTGTATGTAACAATTATTAAAGAACAAAGAATTACATTTCTTGTCATGCTTCTTTAGTTTATATTTTTAAAGAGCTTTTTCTTTGTTAATAAGTAAGAGAAAAACAAATTGATTAAGAAATTCTTCTAGAATAAATTTCATTTTACAAAATGTTACCTTTTCTATTTTTATGACCATAATCAATAATCTTTAATCATATTCTATTAGCATTATAGATCAAAACTTTTTCTTTGGCTTTAAAATATTGAATGTATATTACAAAAATGCAATATATATATTGAATTTTTATATGTTAGTTCTGGGTTAATTTTAATGTAAATTTATGATCGTTTATTTTTTTCATGCTTTTATTTATTTTTAATATTACTGTTAATGTATTTACATTTTTTAATTAAATTGCATTCATTTTAAGAATGAGATATTTTTTAATGTCAATACAAGAATGAGTTGTCTTTTCAATAAAAATCCATAATCCAAACTTTAGAATTAAATTTTAAAAGTCAACAAGAACTTATTTTTGTAACTTTTCAGTAAAATGATTCTATGTATAAATAATGACACTATACTAATAGGAATTCTTTGGCTTCTGATGACATTTAATGTATTTTCTTGACAAATAAATAAACAGAGACAGGTGCATGTATAAATAAAAGAGAATATTCATAATGGTCTATCCTTTTGCTTTTTGACTGTCAATATCGAAATGCTTTTCATTTTTGTATTAATGCATCTATTATGCTAACTTCTGTTTCATGTGTTTCTACTTTTAATTTATGTATATGCCCACTCGTATTTCTAAATTAAATTGATTTGATTTTATAATATCATATTATGCATGAAAATTGTGGTAATTTATTTTAGTTCCTATTGTGTGTAAAGTTAATCTATAAATTGAATAATTTTGTTCTTAAATAATTTAATGTTTGATCTTAAAAAAGTTATCTTTAGCAATCTCATCTATTGTAAATAAACTTGTGAGGCAGATATTTAGCTATCTCATCTGTTGTGAACAAACTTGTGAGGGAGATTCAATTGATCTGTTATAAATAATAATAATAATATGTTTAGCTATTTATACAATATTAAATTTGCACTTCTTTCTCTTTTAACAGCAAGAATCTATTGTGAATCTTCGAAAAGCAAAATCTTTATATTTCCAACGCCAACAAGAGTATGAGAAAGCTAAAGACTCTGCTTTGCGAGCTGAAAGTAATGAAGGAGTTGAAGCAAGTAAAGTGGATAAAAAAAGGAAAGTTGAAGATGATGCATTACAAAAGGCAATGGAGGCTGAAACTACATATAAGTCTTGTATCCTTGATGCTAATGAAAGACAACTTGCCTTGGAGAAAGTGAAGGTAAGTTGTTATTAATTAAAGTTATAAGAATGCATTCGAATATGTCTTATATGTGTAAGAAAAATAAAAAATTATTAAAGTTTTCAATCTTTTTTAAAATTGTATTAGTTTACTTAAAACACGTCTTATTTGTTCATAATTATAATGATTATATATTAATTTTTATCTGTATTTCTTAACCTGTACTGCATTACTTTATTCGTACAAGGGATGTATATTATTTATTCGTACAAGGGCTCATAATGATACATTATATCTTTGGAATGTTTGAGGTCATTTCTTAAATGTCTTTTATTTTTTCTCAGTGTGAAGTCTTACAACAAGTGCGAGAATTGATTTATCAGTGTGATCAGACCATGAAAGCTGTTACTGTTGGTTATTTTCAACTTCAGTCTACTTTATCAGCACATGCTCCAGTTCAGGTACATGTTTGTTATATTTTTCAATGAATTTCTTTATTGTGTTATTTTCTTTATCAATAATAATAAATTGATTTTTTTTTAAAAAAAAATAATGACTTTATTGTAAATAAATTTAAAAAATCATGTTATAATTTGAAATTAATTAACTAATGCTAAAAAAGTGGTTGCTATAATTTGATATTTACTTACCTTTTCAATGAATAAAAATATTTTAAGAAAAAATTCTTATTTCTTAAAAATATATTTAAATTAAAAAGATATTATTAATTTTTTTTCATATTTTTATATATTTGTGTATAAGATATATTGTATCGTTGGAGTTTTTTGTGCATAATATTGACATAAATAATTTAGCAATAACAAATATTTATGTTGCTGTTAAGAGAATTTAATTTTGTTTGAATATGAATAAGAATCAAAATCTGTAAAATTTTAAAAGTAGTGTTTAATTATTACTAATAATTTGTTTTAGAATCACTACTATTTATAGTGATTATGATATTTGGTATATTATTATTGAAAGTAAAAGTTTTAATTCATTTTTTAAAATTAAATGTATTTGTACTTTTTTTCATCTATAGATTTTCAAAGTTCCATAAAAAGGAGTAAGTTCTTTATTACCTTATAAATTCCTTGTGCTATCATACAGTATGTTCAAAATGAAATTTAAAAATCCTACTTTTGTCATTAAATGGTAAATCACAATATAAAAATTTAATCACTATTATATCACTTGTTTATGAAAATGCTTGCTATTAAAGTTATCTTTCAAGATTTACAGTAAAATGTTCTTATAAAAATGATATGCAATTATTAGATCTTTATATTTGGTATTATAATAATTATTTTAAATAATATACCTATTTAAAAAATGTATTCAGTGAGAATTTCTTAAAGATTCTTAAATTTATTTCGTCTTATTCCAGTTTCAAACTCTTTGTGAAAGTAGTCGATTATATGAACCTGGTACTCAATATATGGAATTTGTAAAACGATTACCACAGCCTAATGGATCAACTGTAAATGGAACTTTACCATTCACTTTTGAATCTTATTCATCAGAAAATAGGTAAGTTAAAGTACAAATTTTTTCAACTCTAGATTTTGCATTATAGTTCAGTGATAATATTTAATGTTATCCCTAAAAATATTATCTGCATCTTATAAAAAAAATTATACTTATAATTTTAAAAAAGCATGAGAAATTTTTTTTAACATTATAAATAAACAGTATTGTTTTAAATAATTTATGTCAGGAAATATTTATGTTTGCTCTACAACTCCTCTTAAAGTAGTTTTTTGTAAGATATAAATATGGAATATTTTAGTGAAATATTTATCCAAAATTTTAAGGTGAAGATTCCACCCTTCTTTTATGATTTGTTATAAAAAATAAATTAAATAACCAAGTATAAGTTTTTCAGTGTATATGTGATTTATTACTTTTTCATATTTTTTGATAATTTTTCGTGATTAGATAAATCACTATATTATATCTATAGATAGAAAAAGTAGATCTTATACCCTATAAAGCTTAATTTAATAATTTTCAAAAATAAAAATTAAATTTCCTTCTTTTTGCATTTGTTTTATATTTAATTTATCCGACATTATAAAAGTTATTCCTAGCATAATAATACACCAAATAACTAGCAGGGTTAACAGGGTAAAAACATCAAAAAACAATTTAAATAAAAAAAAAATCAAATTCTGTAAACTGAATTATTTGATAAAAAGTTGCAGTGTACAAGGAATAAAGCAAATGTTTGTGTTCATTTTATTTTTCAGAATAAGATTTAATGCAAAAATGCAACAATCTAATAATTTGTTATAAATTTTTTTTAATTTTTACGCATCAATTTTAATAGGGATTTCAAATTTCCTCATTTTTTTATCATACATGTATAATAAGTATATTATGTCCACACAAATCACTCAGACATATTAATTTTATTTTTAATATCAATATTTTTTATATTGATATGAATTTATTATTTGTGTATAGGTTAGATAAATCTAGGAGATCTAATGGCTCGACAGAAAGTAATGAAGATATACTTAATCATGGACTTCTAGAACACCGATTATCTACAGATAGTAGAGGTAATTTACACATTATTTTAAATTTTTTCTCTTTAGAAAAGGTCTTTATTGAGTAAAACTACTATTTGATTGATTTGTATTGGAAAGAAAAGTACCAAAATAACAAGCAGTTTTTGCATTTATAGATGAACTATTTTGAAAGAATTTTATTTTTTTATAAAGGTTTAATAATTGCATTCATTTCTTATACAGAAATGAATGCAATTATTAAGCATTAATATACCACTATTCTATTAGTTAAATTATGAAATTTCAATTTTCAGTTACCATTTGGGGGAATTGTATATTTTAATATTCATTACTTGGCTTGGAATTTTAAAACTGTTTTCATAGATGTAGGTAATTGTGCACAGTGTTTTAATAATGTAATTTTATAATTTTTGATTTTTTTTTTAATTATTTATTTTTTTTTTTTTCCTATTAAAAATTTATCAAATTTTTTTTATATAAGTTAATAAATAGATATGTAAATTCTATTTTTTACTAGTATTATTTCTTACTTTATTTAGTAATACATTTAATCTATTATATAAAATTATTTTTTGTAAAACTAAAATCTCTAATTGATTACTTCTTATAACTGGCGGGTTTTTATTTTTCAAAAGGATGTCATCTAGTAAAAAAGTTTTGCCATCAGTTTCTTGAGGCAAATTTTATTCTTAGATTAAAATATATGCTTTTTTTAAAATTCAATGCTATATATTACTTCATTATTCTCTTTTTTTGTATCATTTAAAACATTGCAATTGTTTATTCTTTTAGAAAAAATGAGGACAATACAACCTATTAAAGCATGGGGGGCAACTACTCAAGCAGCAATGGGAAGTGATTCGGACAGCATGAGTAGCTGCCCTAGCAATAAATCTCAAGACACCAGCCCTGCTGCTAGTCCTCATATGTCTGTTAGGAAAACAGTCCATGTATCTTCTGGTGATGAGCTAGAAACTGATCATGATAATGGTAAATTGCATTGCTCTGTTTCCTTTTGTTATTTTAGTGCAATTGTTGTAAAAGTTTATTTATTAAAGTAATAATATATAAAACATTATTACTTAAAGCATAGTAACTCATACTTTAAAGCTATCCTTTTGTCAATCTGACTACACATTTAAAAACAGTAATATGAATAAAATTGTTTAATTAACTGTTCATTCAAATTATTAAAGTTTCAGTCAAGCTGTGTGTTTTCAGTTAGATTGTAAGATCTTTTTAGTCATACTGTAAAATTGTATGAATTATTATAATATGAAATTATTCAGAAAGTATAAAAACTTCCTGTTTTCTGTTTTTCAATTTTTTTCTTTGTACAAAGAATTTTAAAAAAATGTTATAAATGGAGACAATGTAATATTAAGATCCATTTCCATCCATTTTTAATTTAGTTTTACTCTGTTTATAAGACAATCAACTTAGGGTAATAAACATTGATAGTAAATTATTAAAAAAATTATGGTTACTTTTAAAAATGTTCAAGTAACTATTATTGTTGCAAGAACTTAATCCATCTACATTTATAAAATTTCATTTTGTTGAAAATATTACAATTAAGTTTTATTTTTCAAATTAAATTTTTGTTGACAATTAGATTTGATGCATTTTTGAAGTATTGGAACTTAAATGTAAAATTTGTAAAGCTGTAGTGGATAATCCAAGTGTATTTATACTAGTTGCCTATTTTTTAGTTAAAGTTATTATTTTACTAAAAAAAAAACAATAGTTTTAGAAACTTATGAAATTCTAATATTTTATATATTTCAATTACAGAAAATTATATCTTATATCTTATATTATATATCTTAGTATTATATCTTATCAAAATCAAATATAGTACTTGAAGTTCTTTTCTTTTTTTTTGTTATAGAGGGAATTGAAAAACTTTGCTAATTCAAACATTATTAATTCTACGTATAATATATTGATTTTGAGAGATTAAACTCTGATATAAAGAAATAAAAACAAAAACTTAGATAGTTAACAATAAACACGACAATAGAAAATGTGTTGTGTTTTTACTGTTGACTATTTTGTGCATAAATTTTGCCTTCCTGTACTTTCTCGAGAGTACAAATATAAATATATTCCAGTTGATACTTTTGGACAAGCAAGAAGGCCTTGCATGTCGAAAGCAGCTGAAACTCACACTTTCAAGAGATTAAAAACTCCTTCCAGATGCAGGGAATGTGACTCATATGTGTATTTCCATGGATTTGAATGTTTCGAGGTAAATTTGTAACCTGTATTTCTAATAATTGATTATTTTTTATATATTTTTCTGCCTCAAAACAAATCGTCAATTAGTTACTGTATATAGAAGTAAATGAAAAATTCTGTAATAATTAAATGAATAAAAATGCATTTAGATTTTAAAAATATTATGGTAATACCATTTAATGCTATTTAACCTATTATAGGCTTTATTCTCGTGAGTTATTGCTGTCATTGCATTTCCTCAAATTTGTATTTATTATGTAAATTTTAATTTTCTAAAGTTATTACTTTTGTAGGATTTTGAAAAACAGTGTGTATTTTCTAAATATGTTTTATATTCCTAATTCTGAAGCTTTTACTATTTTTAAATACAACTGCTTTGGGAAATTATTTCTGTGATTATTAATTTAGAAACAAGTTATATCAAATTGTGCATTGTTAAAATAAGCTTGGTATTATAAGTAGGAAATTTTTATTTATTTATTTTTAATTGCAGTTTCTTATTATATAATAAATAAGTTGTGTTCATTATTTTTGGAAAATGTTTTTGTAAAATACTTCCTATTTTTCTCATTTTCATTAAAGTTAAAGAACTATATATTTTAATTTCATAAGTAATAAAGGATATTATTATAAAAAATATTAATATGAAATATAGTTATATTTTTCAGTTGCAATACTTTACTCGTGTTTATAGTGTAATAAAATGATAAATCCAAATATTCAGTTTGATGGTGTACCTTCAAATCAGATTTACAGTATTATTTTTTAGCCCCATTCACCTTGACATAATAATTTTTAATAAAGACATTAAAAATTTTAAATAATTTTTAATATAAACATATTAAAAATTATTTAAAGGAGATATTTGTCTACAAGTCTGTCATCCATCTGATTAGGGTTGCCCAATTTTGAATTTATGTATGTTGTAATAATCAATTAAAAGTAAATGATATTAATTTAATTTTATCCTTTTTGTAAATTTGGTCTGATGCAATCTAAATATGAAACAATTTCAAATTTTCACAAGTTTTTTTTTTTTTTTTTTTTTTTTTTTTTTTAAAGATATAATATGTCATTTTCTAAATTCATAATGTGATGTATTTGAATTTATTTAAAAGTAGAATATTATTGCTCTTAAAAATATTAAAAACAAGCTTGCTTACCTTTTTCTTCTAGTGTGGTCTAGCTAGTCATAAGAAATGCCTTGAATCTTTAGCAATTCAATGTGGTCGCAAGCGCTTACCTCGAAAAATGACAACATTTGGCGTCGATCTAACTACTCATGCAGATGAGTCTGGTGAAGAAGTACCTTACATTGTAAATAAATGCATTGCTGAAGTTGAAGAAAAAGGATTTTGCTTAAAAGTGAGTAATAACTATGTTTTTTTAACCATGGAAACTAAAAACCCTTAAAACAATTGTCAAGTGTATAAAGTTCCATTTTGTTAATAATAAATAAATTTTTATTTGAACTTGTAATTATTAAAAATTTATTCTTTTCAACATTTTACTTTAATTAGTTTTTTTCCCTAATCTTTGTTGAGCTTTTAATTCTGTATTTTTAATTTTTACTTTTAATTAAGATAGAACAAATTAGTAAATTTTGTATGATTTTATCTATAAAATTTAGAAATTATTTATTTGCTTGAGCTAATGGTTAATTTTAAACATTTTAACTCAGAATACTTGATGTTTTATTATTTCAAAAGTAGGAAAAAATATGTTTTGTTTTCATAAATACATGTATTGTTTCTGCATATTATTTCAGAGTCTTTTTATTTGTATGTAAAATATTTGTAGGATTTGTTAAAAAATTTTATTACTATATTCAGAATCAACTGTGAGAGATTTATTATCTTTATTTACTGGTAATTTATTTTGAATTGATTATATCAGATTTATAAGTATTATATTTATTTATAGGGTATTTATCGTGTGTCAGGTGTAAAATCAAAAGTAGAAAAATTGTGTCAGAGCTTTGAAAATGGTGCAGAGCTTGTAGATTTAGAAGGCGTTCATCCAAATGTAGTTTCTAATGTTTTAAAGTTATATTTGAGACAGGTAAATATTGTTTTGTTAAACATTATAGTTAATTTTTTTTAATTACATTGAATGTGGTATTTTCTTAAATAATGGTGCTAAAAAATTTAACATATTACCAAAACAGTTAAAAGAAATTAATCACTTCATAAGTAAGTTGATAGTAAATTAATTATATTGGTAAAGATAAGATTTGTTTTATGTTTTTGTTTGGCTTCATAAATAAAGAAAAATGCACTACAAATTCTCAAAAAAAAAAAAAAAAAAAAAAATTCAATATGGACATTAAAAAAGAAATTGACAGTATCACAAAAGAATGCCATGTGCTGTTTTTAACATATTTATTTACCAAAAATACTGTGGTAAGAAATAAGAGTTATTATTGTTTAATTTATTCTTACATAGCTTTTAAATAATATCTAGAGAAGAAATTTTCTTTTAAAAAGAAAAACAGATTTTGTAACTAATATTTTTTATTACGTGTAACACTGAAAAAATATCCAGCAAAATTTTATCATATAGTTAATAAGCTTTATAATCTCAGTTTCAATTTTAAAATTGAAAATTGTATTTGTTACTGTTGGACATAATATTTTTGCTATTAATTAATTTTTTTCTGATTAATTTAAGTTTTACGATTGAAATAGAGTTCCATTTAATTTACTTTTTCTATTATGTAAATAGAAATTATTTCAATTTAAAAATTTAATTGATTTACATGTTGTTTTTGCTACTAAGTGTACTAAGATAATCTATTATTTATTTGAATGTATCATGTACATATGAATATCTATAATTTTTTTTTTCACTCAAAATGCAAATGTTAACTGTCTTTCTTTATTTTAACACTAAGAAGTTACCCAGAAATATTGATTCTTTTAATTTTTTTTTAGCTTCCTGAGCCTCTCCTTACCTACAGACTCTATCCAGATTTCATAAAAGTTGCAAAAGTAAGACAAACAGCAAGAATAAGACATAAAATTGAATGGAATTTTTTGTAAATAACTACTATAAGCAAGAATCTTTTATCTTAGGACTACCCAGCTCAAAAGAGCGAAGAAAACTCGAATTCTCGAGGAGCTGTTGAGGAATTGAAAAAACTTGTACAGCGTCTTCCACCTATCCATTTTTCCACACTTGCGTGTCTTATGCATCATTTATATAGGTACTGATTTATGTTCGCATGTCTTATTTAGAAGTCATAAGAATAAATAGGTTATATATATTAGGCAAGAAAAAGGTAAAAAATGGAGTTGCTATAGAAATAATATATTAAAAATTATATAAAATATTTATAGAAACATGGAGGGAATAAACAATACTGCTTTTTCTAATCCCCCCAAATATTTATAATCTTATTATTAGTTTAATTTAATAAGTTTTTCTTTCAACTTATTTAAAATTTTACAAAGAATATTGCACAACCATGAATGCCATTGAAATATTAAATTTGAAAAAGTGCATCTAAATGCATCTTAAATTTGAGATTAATTATTTGTATTTTTCTAATTATCCATAGATAGAGTCTTAATAATTAAATGAGAATAAAAAAATCTTTTTGTGGAATGTTTGAAGACGTAATTATCCAAGTTACCATAATTACTTAATTAAAGTAATTATAATAACTCTAATAACATCTTTTTCTCATTAATAACTAAGCTTATATTTATTTAAAATACTTAGCTCTAATGTAATGCTATTGAAATATTTTTATTCTAATTGTCTAAAAAATATAAACTCTGATTGTTCTTGCTTAAATAAAATCAGAGAAAAAGTACTTAACGTAAACGATTGATCATTATTGTACAAAACTGTAAAATGATTATTATCTAAGATTTATTCATTTATTACATGTTTATTTATAATTATTACTTCTGTGTCTAACTTTCTAAGATTGTTCTTTCATCTACTATAATCTAGATTTTATACCATTTTTTCCCCTAATTTTAATAGTGAAAATGTTTTAAGGTATCATAAATATAATTATTTTTAAAAATAAAAGTATCTTTTATTATCAAGTAGATAACTAGAGATATAAAAGTAACACAAAGATTGGTCACGTATTTTATAAGCTTATTCAAAGGGAAATCTATATTTTGTGGTCATTATTTGTTTTTTATTTCTTAAAATTTCATATGCCTTTTTTCAAGGATAGATGTCTCTACTCATTAATGCTTATATTAATTGATAATTTTAATTCAAATTAAATAAAAAAAATTTATACATTAAAACTTTTAACTTACAAAAATAAGAAATATTTAAAAAAAATAATGACATTGCTACCAGCCAACACACTGTCTGAAAATAATTGTATGTGGAGTTTAAATCTAGTAATTTAGAATAAAATGCCAACAAGTGAAAAATAAAAAAGTCTATAAAATGTGAAATCTTAAAGCAAAAAGCTATTAAGAATCAGAAGTAAATATTGTTTTTCACTAAACAGATTAAGTTAAATGAGAGATTTAATACTTTAGTGGGTACTCACTTCACTAAAAACATGCTTTTAAAAAAGAAAAACTGAATATTCCTTTATGTGAACAGATGTTGCACTACTATAGAGAAATAAGTTTAACCTTTATTGGTAAAGAATATAAATTCATTTCGGAAAATTATAATTTTACATTCAGTTATTGCAAATAACATGTTCTTTTCACTTATTACAAAACTGTACAACTAGAAATGTAGCAATTGAGAGTGGCTTGTCAACTGCTTCATTATAAATGTTTTGCTAAAAAACTTGTGTTTAAGGAAATTTATATTACAAAGAAAATTATGCAATTGAACAATATATATGTATGCACATACATAGACTGTCAATACATGTCAAAAAATCTCAGATTAAAAATAAAATTAAAGGAAATATGAAAGCATTATGAAGAAGCAAGAAAAGAGTAAAAAATAAAGTAGTTATAGAAGTAATATATTAAAAATTATATAAAATACTTATAGAAAAATGGAGAGAAATAACAGTGCTTTAAGTAATCAAATATTTATTATTTTTTTCATTTAATAAATTTTTCTTTCAATTTATTTAAAAGTTTGCAAAGAATATTGCACAGCCATGAAGGTCATTGAAATATTAAATTTGAAAAAATTTTCAAGATTTAATCAAGGATGCTCATTTCCATATTTCTAGGAAAATTGATATTTTTATTTCTGCGGTTTTCATTAAATATAACATAATTCCTGAAGTACTAAATATTGTTTGTCTTGTTTTTTAAAAGTCTCTTATGAGAGCATTGATTTTTATTTGTAAGGTATGCATTTACTGAAAATAATTATATTTCATTTGTAAAATATGTTTATATGTATTAAACTTGTATCTGTTTTAATGAGGGATGTTTTGTGAATATTTTCTTGTTGTATGTTTCCTCTTGGATTTTATAAAGTTCTGCATTATTTGTACTTTTATAATTATTCATGGCAAGAGTCGTAATAATTAAATGATAATTGTGTAAAGAAAATCTTTTTAGGAGAATATTTGAAGATGTAATTATCAGAGTTATTATAATTACTTATTTAGTAACTAATCTTATATTTATATCAACTACTTAGCTTTGATGTAATGGTATAGATAACATTAAAATATTAATATCAGCTTCAAGATAAAAAAAATATTTTGTTGAAAAATAAAAGTTGAAGTTACTTTGATATTACTCTATCTACCTTTGTAAATTGGCTGATAAACCTTTTAAAAAAAATTCCAGACATAATTTTTTTTAATTTTAGATTGCTAAAAATAAAATTGTTTTGGCTAAATCTATGTTTAAATAATATAAAAATGATTTTTATATTTATTAAGAGTTATTTAAAATTTGCTATTTATACATTCCTTATTCCAGTTATAGTTCTAAATTTGTAAAATAAAAGAAAGAGTACTTATCTTAACGAAAGAGATATACATTTTGCTAATAGCTTTTAGTATTATTCTATGCTGTTTTTCTGCAAAAATATTTGAAATAAATATTTATATTCTTATTTGTTAACTTTATTTATATTTTATTTTTAGAGTTACTGAATATTCTGAACATAATAATATGCCACCAAGTAATTTAGGAATTGTTTTTGGTCCAACACTTTTGAGAACTAGGTATGATTGAATATTGAATAAAGTTAGCTTTTACTCTGATAACTATTTTTTCAGTTTCTCTGATTTATTTTTATATTTTTTTAGTGAAGGAAGTGCTTCTCTAAGTTCACTTGTTGATACAGTTCATCAAACAAGAGTGATTGAACTTTTAATTACCTATGCATATGAGATATTTGGTGCTCCAGCTAAGCAAACTTCTAGTCAAAAAGAAGAAATATCTTCCCACAAATCAAAATCTAAGTCACTGAGATATAAAGGTATGGATTTCTTGGACCGCTTTTTGTTGTTATTAATTAAATCTAACATTTGTAGATCAAGCTTTTTTCTTATGATATCAGTTACAACAATGAATATGGGATTGAATTTTAAAGTATATTTTTGATTCTTATATTATTGTATGGATAATTTCTTTCAGATTACTTTTTTATTTATATTATTTTACAAATTTAAAAACAAAATATGAAATTCTCATCATCGTGTTGTGAATGATATTTTTTAATTACTACTCTATTTGAAATTAGAATTATATATGTATAACTAAAGTCGTATAAGTAATATTGTAATTTAAGGCAGCAAATAATAAGGTTGATTTAATTATTTTTTTATTAATTTCAATATTTATTAAAATGTTAATTTATTCTAAAAGTACTGAGCAATGCCTTATGGTAAGTTACAGGCTGGTTTTTGTTGGATCTCAACATGTTCAACAATGCAATTTTTTATTGTTTGTAGAAATATAGATTATAAGTTACTAGGAAATGAATTTCGAGAAAATTGTTTGCTTTTAATCCTTTTTTCCCTTGATACTGTTGAGGAAACTTTGTTTTAATTAAATATTTTTCTTTACAAAAAAGATTTTAATATTGTTTGTAGGTTTTGAAAAAAAATTGTAATTAAAGAATTTGAACTGAATGGAACAGTAATTCACTTTTCTGAAGATGAGTCAATTTTAATGCTAGAATTAAAAAACTTTTATATTATTTTTATATCAAGATTATTGTGAAAAAAAATGACATTTATTAAATATATATATATTTAAATTTTATACAGTCCTTTCAAAATAGAGAATTATGTGCATATGAAAAAAAGTGGAAATTTTAGAGATGACAGTACATGAACTTTTGAAAACACTATTACATGATTTGACTGTATTGGAGGGTCTTAGTTCTTAATCCAAGTAAACAAATTTTTGTTAGAAGTCTAGTAATCCTATTTATTACCACTGAAGTAAATACTAATTTTAGAAAAGAGAACAAAAGGAATTTGTATGAAGTAACCACAAAACTGATGAGCTTGCTATATGTTTGACTGTTTAATCTTTTATTCATGTGGTTAACTAAGATTATTGTAAGATTAAAATTATTGTAAATAGTTAGTTCGTCCTTTTTTTTAAAAAAAAATTAAGCATAATTAGCAGGCAGTGTTCAAAATGGTAAATATAATTCATCAAACCATGTTACTTAAAAAAACTCATGTGAATATATGGTGGTTTTTAAAATAATGGGAATTCCTAAGAGACCTTTTTTCTTGTGCTTCATAAGCATTAAAATATACCCCTTTTTTATAAATTGAAATGTATATATTCTGGTAGAATGCGGTTACTTAATTCTATCTTTTAGTTATTCCATTTTTTAGTTGTTTCTAGTGGTACAATGTCATGTCATCATATATGGTGTGGCAAGACAAGCTCAGAAAAACATAATATGAGACCTAAAAAGAAGCTAAGTGAAAGAGACCAACGACTATTTAAGTGGATTGTAATGTCTGAAAAGCAAACAACTGCAGAAAAAGTGATTGCAGAACACAATCTGCATCTAGACGTCACATATCAATGATTACAATCAGAAGCCCCTTTTATAAACAGAATATTTACATCAGAGTAGCAATTTCTAATCCTTGTTGTCAAAGATATTAATGCCAAACAGCATCTGCTTAGGTGTCACATATACTACTCAATTGATAAATATTAGAAAATAATATAGTATGATGAATCGTCTTTCATACTTTTCCCTAAAGTAGGTCAGGTACACATTTGGGGAACAGTCAGCACAAGTATATAATCATGATTGTCCCATTCCAACTGAAAAGTATAGAGGTACATCTGTCTTGATACGAGTATTGATTTTATGTTGGACCAGGCATATCTTTAAAAGGAAGGATTGTTGGGGAGAAGTATAGACAAATTATAGTTGAGCAGGTCCATTCTGTGATGCAAACTTTATTCCTGTGGAAAATGAAGTTTTTCAGGATGATTATATACCTGTCCATGTGATAGAACTTGTCTGTTCATGTTTTGATTAACACAAGGCTGTAGTTAAATATCTATCTTGTCCTGCATGTCTTTCAGAGCTTTTATAATAACTCCATGACAAATGATACAATATTTTTTGTGCACTACTCGGTACTTGCATGGATTGATTCCTAAGAAGATCCAAGCTATATTACATTTCAAAGGGGGTCCCACACTTAACTAATAAAGGATTCTTTGTAAACTTAAGTTTTTTGTATTATTTTAATAACCACCTGTGTATATGTTATAATGTTAAATAACATATTTTGCTTTACAAAAGTGATAGAATTAAAAACTGTGGAAAATATTGTTTACATTTTACAAATAATATAAGAGTACATTCACTCACAAAAGTAATAATTGATTTTGGTATAATATGTGTTGCTTTTTACATTTCTGAACTTAAGCTGTCAGTTTCAACAAATCCTAGATCCTAAAATAGGAAGTATTTGCTTGTTTTTTTAATATTATATTTTGCATCCTTTTACAACCAAAATCATTTTAGAAGTAGGAATTTTTCTGCATGATAATAAAATTCATCCTTTCTATTTAATTTTTTTTAATTCCTGTTATTATTCTCTACCGAAAATTACATTTCTGCTTAATATCTCAATATTAGACTGGCAGAATGACAAACTAATGTTCCCGTTTTTTAATAATATGCCAGATAACTTATTAGTGTTTGGTAACATGATTATTAAATAATTTGTATCATATTATAAATGTAAGTTTTATATTAACCAATAAAAATGAAAGAAATGCTTTTTTTAAAAATAGTATTTGCATATTGTCCTCATTATATTTTATAGTTATGTCATTTCTTTGATACTTGATACTTCATAAATATTTTATATTTTTCATAATTCTGAAAAAATATTTCAAACATAATTCTTTGATATGTAAAAAAATTGTTTTCTCCCTCTTTTTCTTGTAAAGTGATTTTTTTAAACTAAAATTGAATGTATTTAAATAATATCCACTTTTTCTATTATATTTATTAATTTGGGTTGAGAAGTAAGTTAATGTTCTCTTAACCATTTTATTGTGCATAATTTCACAAAAAGATTTTAAAAAATTCAATAATTTTTGTTATTTATTGAATAATAACAAATGCTTAGTTATTTAAGACTGGTTTATTATAATTACCTCTCTTATTTAAATCAATGACTCAAAGTGTAATGCTATTATAAATGAGATTGTGAATGTCAATGGAGCAAAAAACCAAAGGATGCTGATAAAGACAAAATATGGTTTCTTTTCCTTAGGGGGGAAGCAAGTCCTTAGTCGAACTGTTTCTGGTTCCAGTCAAACTAGTGACATTGATGAATCTCATTTCCTTGACACTGATCAGCCTCGTCGCAATGGAATTCCAAACCTTGATGATTATCCCATCCCAGGCTATTTGCCAGCTGATAAAAGTCTTGAATCTTCTCATCAAAATTCTGATGTCACTCATTCTTCAGGTTTGCTTTTGGAATATTATCTTATAGTCATACTGATTTCTTTTGTTTAAGTGATTTAATTTTTATAATAAATATGAAAGCTTAAATTTTTATTGAAATATATCACAGTATACCCTATTTGGAAATATAATAATGAAATGTCCTAATAATATTTAGTTCGAAATGTTGCTGCTTTGTGGTTAATCATTGTGAATTCAGATTATAAATTTATGTAGTTCAGTTTTTCTCTAATATGGAATGCTACACTTATTTTCTTTACCTTTGCAGATGATCTTCTTTATTCAAATGTGATGTCAGATGATGATTTTCCAGAGATAATGCTTCCTGATGACACCCTGTATAAAAAATCTTTACTGCCCAACATTTCCAACACATTCTCAGAAAATAAATCAAACAATGAGTCATCAAAGTCTGGTCAATCTCCCATGCATATGAAAGTTCAAGAAACCAGAGCATCCTTATCTTCATCTCCTGCTGTGTCAGAAGCCAGTCATTGCAGTTCTTTACTTAGGTCCACTGATGATGAGTCTGTGTCTGATACTGTTTGGAAGGACAGTGTATTACCTATTGTAACACCTAGAAAAAACACTCCTGCAAACTTACAATTAAATCAAAGCTTCCTACACAGTTCTCTGGAGAGGAAGCAAGGTATGTCCTCCATGTCAGAGTCTTCTGGTGTTTCTTCCGCTGCATCAACTAGTCCAACCAATGCAGGAGATTCTTCTCATGAGGAGACTGGTAATCTATATACTTCAACAGCAGTTGTTACACTCGCTGGTCAAAAAAGCCCTAATCAGTGTTCTAGAGCATCAACATCGGAGCTGCGGCGGCAGTTTTTCGAACTTCCTCCCCCTTTAACATCTGGGACTCCTCCTTTAACCTCACGTCCAAATTCACAATCTGAATCAGTTAAGTACTGCTCTGAGACTTCTAGGGATAGTGAAAGTTCCTCAGTGTCATGTACAGACATACTATCTTGCACCAAAAACATTTGTACAGAAATGGAGTGTGGAAGTTTGGAATCTTATTCTTTACAAGGTATTTTAAGCCTAAAATTTTTTTTAATACTGCGTACCTAAATTTCCAATCTAGCATGTGCTGAAACATTTTGCTAAGCCAATGCTGAATGAATGTGCTAACTTCTAAAAAAAAAAAAAAATGCTGCGGTTGGCTTTATTCATTGAATTACATTTATGCATGACCTGATAAGTTCCATTGTTTTTCTAATCATATTTTCTATATTTTTTCACTGTCTGAGTATATTATGAAGATGTTTTTTGGTAGAATTATCAATTGTAATTATTTTTTAATTATAGATAATTGTTTTTCAAATAGATTCATCTTTCTTAAATTTAAAAATACTTGTTTATGATAAACCATTTTTCAAATTTTTGAATGATTTACAATTTTCAATGAATACCAATTTTTATTAGTTTTAAAAATAATTAGCTCCTGAACACTTGCTATATTAACTACTTCAATTTAAATAAATTACAATAAAAATTTCAAACATAATGCAATTTTTGTGTTTAAAGTCAATGAAAATCAAAAGCAAATTCTTTAAATTCGAAAATGTATTTCCATTTATTTTTAATATTTTTACTGGCTTCATAATGATATTTTTGATTATTCTGATTCATACCATCTAATCACAACAATCCAATTAAAATTATTGATATTTATGGTTATTTCTGAATACTTTATGTAATAAAATATTTTGAAATTAATTGTTCTAAATTTTGTACAGTATTTATTAATAGTTTGGTCTTATAATTTTTCAACACATATATTTCAGTTGTTACACTTCAAAGAATAGGTTTTTCTTTTCTATTGGGAAATAATTCCTCAAATAATATTATAAAATAGGCTCCTCAACTGTGATTTATCTCTTGTAAAAATATTATATTTCATTGTGATTTTATCAAAAAAAAAAATTCTTTTTCTACTTGTTTAAAATTTTGGCTGTTTGTGGAACTATAACAAATTCTTACAGTACAGCTTTTTCATTGCACCAAGATTTCCAAATATTAATAAGTTCAAGTTTGTACTTTCAATAACATAAAATACTTAATGCAAAAAGTTTCTAGGAGAAAAATTGGAGACTATTTTTAGATTTTTTTTATTTTAATATTAGGATAATATTTATTGAATAAAATGATTTATGTATTGCTTGTTAAGGATAGTTTTTGACAAAAAACATTGGTTTTATGAAGGCTGTAATTAGTTTCACTTTCCATCTTTTATATATATATATATACCTATTTATTTAGTTTACCTGTATTGAGTTTGTAGATTATTATTACAATAAGTAATAAGAACCAATTGCTTATTTTAACAATAAATTACATTTTTATTGATGGCTAGGGCAAATGAAAAAAAAGTTGTGGCTACAATTAACTGTAATGTATTAAATAAATAATATACTATTGCAAATTAACTCATTGATTTTTACTATTATGATTAAATAACCAACAATAAAATAAAGCTATGTAGTATTCTTTTGATTAATTAATTTCATTGCAGTGATAATTCTTTTTTTCTTATTGATAAGGTATTAAAAAAATTTTTAAAAGTTTTTCTATAAAATATAAAAAACTATATAATATTATATTATTATTTATACTTTGCTTGTTAAAAAATAGTAGCATATTTGACTGGGTGTTTTCAATATTCGTAGTAAATTCAATTTTTGAAACTTATTATTATTAAATTTCAAAATAATCATTTTTTCTTATTTTACTTATACAAGATTTTTTAAGTATATATTTTGCTGCATTAGTTATGTTCTTAATTTTATTTATTGGTATATTGCATCTATTAAAATATTATATCTGCAGATTTATATTAGAAAATAATCTTTAATTTAAATTTACAAAAGTACTACTTTAGCAATTAGCTTAATCGGTTTAATAGAAATAGTTGGACTAGAACAATTTAAAGGCAATCATTTATTTTAATTGCTGATCTGAATTAAAATCATGTCATTGTGTCAAGAATGAGAAGGAATTATTTTTCCATTATTAAATAATGCAATTAATAATAAATAATTATAAACATTTGCATGTGAAGCATTTTGTATTAACCTTACTAACTGAATATGATATTCCATTTTGCCTGCAGGAGCTTCTACCAGACCTAGAGGATCTAGTCTTTCTTATGCATCTTCTGTTGATACTCTTTCTTCTAATATTTTCTGTGGAAAAGAAGAGAAATCAAGGTTAGCCAACCGTTTCCTCTTTTGCTTATATACGCATGATAGCTTCATTCTTTTGAGTATTGATAATACACAATTTTCATTAAAAAAAAAAAACTTTATTTTATGTATTTGGTATGTAAATTTTTTATTATGTTGGTGATGTTACAATGTAATTTGCATTAAAAATTAAATGTTGATTTATTTGGTTAAAAAATATGTATTGAAATAGAAAAAACTTTAAATGTTAATTATTTTTAGTAGAATTTTTTACTGAGAGTTGAGAGTTTTTTGAATGGAATGCAATAGATAAAACAGAAAAAAAAATCATATCTCACTTTAAAGAATTAAGATGTAATTAATGTTTTTTTATATAGATATTTTAATACTTATGTTAGCTATTAAAGTTAACATGACTTTTAAAGTATTAATATATTACATCTTATTTATATTAAAATAAACTGAATGTTCTTTAAAACTTTTATGGAATAACTTTATTCTGTTCACAAATATTTTTTTTATTTAAATGTAATTATAAATTTATTTTGAAAAACATATTTCTATGTTTTCAAAACTTCATAGTGCTTATGAAAAGTGTGTTTATAAAGTGAATTTAGAAAATAATTTGTAATGAAATCTATTTTTTAACATTAAATTGATAAAAATTTTTGATAAATTAATCAACTTTTTGAAGAGAATTAATACTATTTTCAGAAACTTCAAGTCTGTAACAGATCCTTAGCATTCATGACTAACTAGTTTTCATTTTTTCTATTCATGGTTATTATTAATGAATATTTTTCCTTTCATTGGTTTATATCAAGACTGTTTCACAATCATTGCAAATGCCTCACATGAGTATCAATTTTAATTTTGAACTTACTTATTTTCAATTAAGATTCCAGACTCATTGATGACCTAAATTCTTACTTACAGGTTCATTTTAAATATAAAATCTGATTAGCTCTATTCCACATTTAATTTCTCCCTGAAATTTTATTAAAATTGATCATGAATTTATTGTGAGTTAGTTATAGATGGTTAAAAAAATTAATATTAATCCAAAATAATTCATAACATTTCAAATTTAAAACTGAATATTATTTAATACATCTAATATAAACATTAGCATGTGATTCTGTTTTTAAAGAATTTCATATTCAAGTTATTAATATAAGTATGATTTTAAATTATTTGAATCGTGTATAAATTGATCGTATTAACAGCAGTGTAGAGTCATTTTATTATAAAATATTTTCACTTTCATACTATTCCTACATTTTGGTTGAGTTAGTTTTCTGTGTGTAATACTTTAATGGTAAAGAAATCTATATATAAAATTATTTTGCAAAATATTTGTTAAAATTCAGTGTTACAAAAAACTAAACAAACTGATGTTTTGAAAGACTATCTGAAAGGTAACGATTATTTATTGGCAATTTGATATATTTTATATTTTCCTTCTTAGTAATATGCTCTTTCTCTTCTCTATGAATTTGAAGACATTTCAGGTCAGGGAGCACATCATTCTTGTTGTATAAATTTCTGTTGTATTGTTTTGCAAGTTTTTTCCACTGTTCATTCATTAAAATTGCTTTTTCAAAATAACATTTTAATGTCATCATTAAATTAAATTTTTTAAAAAATGAATTCAAAAGCACTTTTTTTAAAATTTTTTATTCATTTATTTTAATGAACTTTTGCTTTAAAAATAAATGAAGTAAAAATAAAAAATATGAACTGTTAATTGAAAACGTTTCTAGTATGGTCACAATTTTTGAAATCATTTGTTTTCTTTTAAAAAAATTGTTTTTGCTTGTTTTATTTTTTAAAAAAGGCATTTTTTTAGCATTTTTTATTACAAAGTTCTAATTGAGTCCTGTGGCGTACTGGTGGCGGTTCACATTTCCATGGGCATATTTGATTTTTAGGCTGGTCAAGATTGACTCAGCCTTTCATCCCTTCTTTGGGTCAATAAAACTAAGTACCAAGCATGTTTCGGAACATGCTTGGTTGCCAAGTTGTTTTATTGACTAGTTAGGCTGGCCACCTAACTTGGATAAATGCTTTGCATTCCAGGACCCTAGGTCATGAAAACAGATAAGGGCACAGTACCCTTGCCTGTCATGCCACTGGCGTTTGTTTAGTTTTAAGGTCTGAGTTAATGTTACCTTCATATTTCTAGTTAATAATTTCCTTAATGTTATCTCATGAAAAATAACCAAATCTTTCTTTCTGAGATATTAATTTCAATTCTTTTTCCTTTCAGTGGAAGCACCGAAATAACTTATTCTATGAAAATGGAAACTGTTGCTAAGCATGTTAATGACATGAGTAGGGCTAATGACACTGTAGATAGCAGAGGATATTTGTTGAATAAGACTGAAAAAGTGGATCAGTTGGATGGCAGGAAACGAACAGAAGTGTTTTCAGTGAAACACATTGTGCAAAACATTGATATTCCACCCAGAGTTGGAATGTCTCCCGATTTTGACTGTCTCACCTCCTCCTCAATTGTTTCTAGCCAGAAGTTAGTCGAATGCAATGTTGTGTCATCTGGAACCCTTTTATCTGATAGTCACACAATTGATCGAAGTGAACTGAAGAGTTTGAAGACAGGAGACAAATTGTCTCCAAACAGGCAACCACGTTTCGTTTAGTAGTAACTGTTGCGTTTATTTCAACGCGTAAATCAAATTCATGTTTGTTGTCTACATAACTCTTGTTGAGACTTTAGTTGTCCAAGTTTGTACATATTTTGCGTGCTTACATACGAGCTGGTTGTTTGCTTGAATGTACCAGTTATACTTTGTGAATACCTCATCTGAACAGCATTGAAAAATTTCATACCAAAGTGTCCTAGCCTTATTTTGAAATG
>JAPDSC010101194.1:0-48887 GCA_026290005.1 Latrodectus geometricus | reverse complement strand
GTGATATACGCTATATTAAAATTAACTTCCAATTGAACGAAATTCTAGGAGAAAAATTAGGAACTTTCATTCCTATTTTATCTACCTCATGTGATTCGTTTTTAGCCATAATAATTTTAAATAACTTGTAGAAATATAATAACGACCAAAGAAAACAAAAATAAATCACTCATTCGAGGTCACACACTGACATCCCAACCTGCCTGGAAGCAAATACGAAAAAATTTCAAATTTTGACATAGTATTAAGAATTTCGAGCGCGATTCCAGATTTAAGGGTCACCAGTTCTGAAGGATTCAGTGATTCGGAACTTCCTTTTTAGATATTTATCATGCACAACACAAATTACACATAGAAACTACATAAGCAAACCACACACAGGAATACTTTAAGAACTAAACATTATATATATATGTACAAAAAATCGAGTTGGGCCTTGCCAACGAAGAAAAGAGAAAATTTCTTTGAATTAGATATTGCGTCACCACAGATGCTAGATCCCAATTAATATCAATCTTAATGTCAGTAAATTAGCGACATACAATTATAGTCAAACAAAATCCTTGGGTCACATGTAAACAGTAAAGTCGCATGTGTGTGTTTTAGCTGTGTTCAGTTTTCCATGATTTTTTTAAATTAAGAATGTGCGGTATGGTGAATACAAGTCCTGCATATTATGCCAAGTAGTCCCCTAAGTTTTAACTCGCAGTACCTTAAAATAATTGGCAAGTAATAGTTTAAGTAACCCACAAAAAATATTAAGGGATTCAGTGGGCCTCTGAAAAAAAGAAAATGGCAGCTATGTTGATAGTTACATATTGTCAATAAAATATGGATTCTTCAGACAAATGCTTTAAAAATGAGGAAAACACATAGGTTACGTGTAAAGCAAAATCTGTGTGCATGTCAAGATCTGTATTCCAGTTCCTTGTGGTTGTCTTTTGATTATTTTCTATTCGAAAATCAGTTTTTCCTGATGTAAGGACCTTTAGACTTTGGATATTCTATATTGAAATTTAAGTAACTCCAAGAAAATATTAGAGTCGCAATTAATTCATATAAGAATCGTACATTTTCAGTTAATAGAATCATTTTGAAATCAAAATAATGATCATTGTTATTTGTTCTTGTACTCGCTTAAATTTTAGTTGCTTTATGAAAAAAGCGAGTAATCAGAAGCAACCGATTTCCATTAGTGTCTCCATGCAGACTGTGTTCCATTAACGTTTTTTAAAATAACTTTTGCAATGATTTGAGCATTCATGTCTCTTAGAATGATAACTCAATCACTCTTTCTACAGATAAGTTGGTTATTTTACCAACCTATCTGTAGAAGTATAAATATATATATGGTCGCGGTGACCTGGTTGGTTAGGGCGTCGTTCTCGTTACCAAAAAGAGGTGTTCGAATCCCGCTTGGCCGAAGATCCGTCGTGTTTACTAATGGCGACTGGGGCATGTAAAATATGTCGGGTCGCAATGCCCTCCATGTTCCTCTTCCCAATTAATAATTCTGGGGGGTGGTTGGAGTCAGGTTATGAGTCTTCACTGGTTTCAATCTCACAATTAGAAGATTCAGATTGTGCTGCCATCTATGAGCCAAAAGTCGCACTTCCGCCTACGTATGAGGATGCTCTATTCAAAAACGGAAGACGCTCTCTCTCTAACTTCATTCGCCTAGTCTCATGACGGGCGGGCTTGGCATTGCCAAGTGTCATCAGAAACAACACAACAAGTATATATATTGCTTATTGTAAAAAGGTTTCTAGGATCTGAATTAATATTTTTCTTTTGTTGATTGGGATAAAATGTAGAACTGATCTAAAAATTTTTTTATTTACAATGAATACAATGTTTCCCATATCCAATGTATCCCATACCTATTAATACTATATTTTTCATAGCCATCGTAATAGCTCAATTCTTTAATCACACCATTATTTTTACATCTAGACATATGCAAGAACTTTTATTTTAAAATGAAAATTAGAAGTTGTGTCACCTCCATTTATTATTTCCTGGTAACATTAACAGTAATATTTTCCTGGTTTTGATCTAGTAATCAAAATTATCATTAGTCTTGTTTTCCACCATCTTGTTTCCGTTCTAATTTCCTTGTGCTGCTTGCAAAACTGAGTGAATTAAGGTGAAGGGGTCATTTTATGATCAATCCCCAACCAGGACTAATCTTGTGATAATTTAAAAGTTAATTTTGCAAAATGTATTTAAACATTTTTGGATAAAAATGTGTTAAAAGTAAAATAATATTAATGATGTTTTTTTAATTGCTATAAGAAATACTTATAATCATAGATACTTACATCAGTAATTTTCCATAAATTTAATGTTTTATGATCATAAGTTTCTATTTTTGTTACCCAGGAAACATTTTTGTTATCATGTTGCTTGTGATAAAATAGGTTTTGCACTTCAATCGATCAGAAAAAAAAAAAAAAAAAAAAAAAAAAAAAAACTCAGTTCAGACATCAAAACTATTCACAATAGTACATATTATTAAATTTCTACAAATTTTTTGAAGTTAGTATTTTCCTACAAATTGTTTCTTTATTTAATACTGAATAATAGTTTAGCCTTAATTTGAGATCTCGAAATTCATTGTTAAAAGAATATTTGCAAAGATAATATGATCTATATAGTAAAATTATTTCTTAAAGTTTTCATATATCACTATAAAATACAACAAAATTACACTTTTAGTTTCACTTAGAAAACAGTGCAAATAAGTGTTGCCATAAGAAAACTTTAAATTAATTGTTTAATTTTTATATGGTATTATAATATGTTTTTATCTTAAAAAGATTAGATTTTTATTAATTTTATTATATGTAAATTAGAGAAAAGAAAGCCAAATGAAAACAAAACAATCAATTTGTTACATATGAGTCAAGATACAACAATTTACACACATGTTCACTAAAATTGATTATATGTCCAAGATGCTCGGAAAAGGATACTATGTTAAATTATCTTGGTCATGTTTTAAAGAAAATACCAGCCACAATTATGTAATGGAAATTTAAAAAATCCTGTCCTTAAAGCAACTTTTCAGTGTTTTGAAATATAATAAATGATATCATCAGGGTAATTCATTTAAAGTTGACAAGTTTTTTTGACTTTTCATTAGGAATTTATATTTTTCCAAAATAATACCATTGTTCAATACAATGTAATTTATTCTCCAATTTGAAAATGTGAATTTAAAATTTGGTTGCATTTTCAGTCTAAAATGCATTAATAAATAAACTATTTTTTTTTTCATCCTTTCTTAACAACTTTTTCCAGAGTGTTTAATTTGATTTATTTTACTTTATTTCCATCAAAACTCATTTACTTAATTTTCTTTAACATATACTCAATTATTAAATATTTTATCAACAATTTTTAATTTTGTTAATATTCTTCAGTAAATATTTCTCATTTTTGACTGAAGAATCAACATTTACAACAAATAGATATCCAAAAAATACACTTTGAAATTGATAAGCAATATTCTGCATCAACTTCATTCAAGGAGAAAGAAAATGAAATATATCAAATAAATATATCATTTATATCAATCCTATGTAAATATTTGGATGAATCGATTGCAATAGGATATTTAGAGTATTTATTCACTGTAAAGAAACTATTGAAAGTTTTGTTCATACTTAAAATACAACATTCAACACAGGTACCAAAAACATTTCTCAGAAAACTTAAAGGATAGAATAATTGTTCCAAAATTTAATTGTATTTATTTTAGTATAAAATATTATGGAGAATTACATTTACTATTAATCATTAATTACTAACTTATACCTAAAATATATAGTATTCTCTAGTTCCCTTATTTTTAATGTAGATACTATATTTATATTACCTTAAAAATTTTATAATGAGTTATATATATATTGACGATGGTCTGAGTTGGATTGATTGTTGTTCGATGATCTGCTTTATATGGAATCAATGCGTTCCAAATCTCTGGTATGTTTAAATGTACAATAATAATGTTGACTTCCACAATCTATCTGTAGTGTCATTTCCTAGTACTGGAATAAGACTTGCAGTCATTTTTGAAGCTATAGTCTCAAGCCTGCTTATTTTTGGTTTCTTAAAGTGTTTGTAATTTAACTTTCTCACAACACTTTTTAACTTTGAAAAATTAAATTTTATTTGAATTATACTTTTCTACAAGAAACTTGGTAAATATAATTCTAATTAGAATGTGAAAGTAACATTATCCATTTAGAAAACATTAATTTGTTTATGCACTTCAAAAGAGTTTCTAATCTTTGTTAAAGTTTCAGCATTAGAAAATTCTGTGGATTTTACATGAAAATATATTTAATAGTAATTCAACTTCCATTTAATTTTTTATTACTAATGAATGATTCATTTCTTATATTCCTCCCAAAATATACATCTTTCAAAGCAAAATTAATCTTTATTTAAATCACCAAACAACCCACCTGAAAGACTGTAGAAATAAATTTTTACCAGAATAGACGATTGTAACTAAAGTCAAAATAATAATTTAAGAATAGTTTCTTTTATAATTTAAAATTAAATAATAGTGACTGGTTTATTTAAAAGATAAAAAGAAATATGTTGACTAAAAAATAGTTAAGCCAAATAAACAAAACAGCTTTATGATACATTTTTTCATTTTATTTATTTAATTTCAATTTATCATCTTCACACATACCACCTGCATAACGTACCACAGTTTTATAAATGATTGATCTAAGGCCTTATTACATTTGTTTAAAGTTTCTTTTAGACTGCTGCAATGAGGTACACTTGTTGCTTCTCACACAGTATTGCTTACATACAGACATACCTGTTTTGATTAAATAACAGAATTACAAATTATGTACATTTAGCTTTTGATTTTCTTCAACACAAATAACAAAAGCTTTTTCCGATATTTTTAATTTCACTGGGATTTTGCATTTCAAATGAATTTTTCATAAAATAACAAGAAAAAACTAAAATTTTAAAACAATATAAAATATTGATTTTTTTTTTGTTTCTCTATTGGCATATATATGTACATATATTAACCACAGACTTATTAATGTCTAAGTAATTTTACACAGTTGGATACAAAATGTAGAAAGAATTTAATGGAAATATTGAAATGTAACAAATTTAATATTTATATATGTTATGCATAAGTTATTTCTTATCACAGTTATATGCATGGTTTGTTAAATTTTGTTTAATTTGAACTTCTGAAATAAAAATGTAAAGCAGTGACTTAATATTTTTCAAAAACAAAGCAAATAAACTATTGAATATTGTAATTAACAAAATATGCAATTTAGATATAATGTAACAAAACATCCATAAACATGGTTTGTGATAATGTGAACAGAATTGTAACATAATAATAAGTTATCCTAAAATTTGTAACTTCAATTCTTAAAAAAAAATATGCAAGCAAAATATTTGACATATTCTGATATTAATTATTAAAACCATTATGAAACTTGGCATAATTTTGAAACATGAAATCTTCAAAAGAAATTCTAAGTTTAGACCATAATTATTTATTATAATATACAGAATTAAACAATCAACCTAGTTTGTTTATGCGTAAATTTTCTTTAAATATACCATACATAATGAAGTATATATTTTTTTAATAATTTTGCATTTTCCTTTAGTGTAAAACAATGTTCTGACATGTTAACATATTACATAGCCTCAAGGCCACATAAAATTCAAATGGAAATTCAAGATATATATATAAATACACACATTCAAAAAAATCAACATTTTTGATGATCGCAAAATATACATACATTTCTATGTGAATACAAGTTGTGAAAGATAATCCTTATGTTATCAAAAAATCAAGATTTGCAAAAATCATCCTAGTTCAATTTATTAGAGTCAAGATATTTTGTTTTGTATTTGTAATCATTTATTATGAATCTATCTACTATCAAGACCTCTGAACATCTAAATTAGAACCTACGGTTCTGAAAGTCTAAAATCTCCAAATATCTCTTTTTTTTTAAAAGTTTCTTTTAATGATGTGTGAGCAATACAAATGAGTGATCATGTTGTACAAGGAAATATCTTTATAAAATATGTCACTCCCGTAGCAACATTTCCAGCAGTCTCTATAGTTATTTCTTGGCAATAAATTTTTCTATTCTAATTTTTCAACTGATATTACTGAGGAAAAATCTCAGCTTGTGAGAAGAATTCCAGTATGAGCAGCCCTCTATTTATAAACATAATTTATATTTCTTATAAAATATATACACATGGAAGGACACCGGAAATGCTCACTAAAAACATAAACTAAAAAACAAATCCATATAACAGCATATGTACAGTCAGCAGAGAGAATCGTTTACAATTAAGCAAATTTTCAAGGTGTAGTGATCTTGTGAAGATCTCATGAAAATTTAAATAACGAATAAAAGAAACATGATATATAATTGATAAAAATTAATATACTTAGTAAAAAATATTGTGAGTATGCAAATGACATGATAGATGTAAAATGCATTATGGAAGAAATGGAAATAATGAAAAAATGGTATCACATTATAGTCTGTGGTTATGTTGTGCTACTAATTTTTTTAAAAAAAATGAAAACTTACAATTTTTTAGTGTAATAAATATATTGCAAATTGAAAATAAATTAAAATTGTATTTACATGAAACTTAATTTTTCATTTAAACATTTAAATGTGATGGTTTTATTTATTTTTCCTATCATAAAATATAGTGCTATGCAGAATATAATGTAAGACAGACCATTCACTTCTTAATTCCTAAAGCACTTATTTCAAATAAGCAAACAATCTATCAATATTTTGGCAAGATTATTTTGGTCTAATCTTATAATTTACCTTTGAGTTTTAATAACTGTCTTATGATTTGGATATAATTTACATTATGTCAAAAATGTTTCTAATTTATACTATGAAATTAAAAGTTTCACAGAAAGTGCAATGCAATTAATTCAGGAAAAATAAAAACACTGTTAAGAATTAAGGAATAATTTGTGTTATATAATAGATGGAGATAAAAATAATCTAAGTAAATATTTTATTTGCTAATTACCATATTTTTCTAACAAATAGCAGATGTTTAGATACATAGCTTTTAAAATCACTGTGATAAATGTTTCAAACAATTTTATAGCTTTTATTTACAACTAAATTACTGCATATTTTATTATAAAGTACTTCATACTGGAATTAAACTCACAAATTAAAGAAAAATATATATATTAACCAGATTTTAAAGACGTATGATTATTGTACAAGGAATGAAAATTCATTATAAACTCTAGTCAGCACATTACTCAATTACACAGGCAACAGCACAGAACTCTCGGATAATATAATATGTACAAATTTTAGGTCACTTAAAACGTGAACCTTTATTATCAATTCATCAGTCTTTGCTACCAATAACATTACAGTGGGCTTTCAAGAACTTTTATGTAAAGTTTTCAATGGTGATCTATTCAAGATCAGAAGTGTTTTCCAAGACCGGCCTGGTTCAGCTGTTTCGGAATGTTTACTCTCAAAATTCAATTACTATGTCTCTTTCTCTCATAAGGAGATATAAGTTCTGATTCATAGGTACGAATATAGCTCTCATATAAGATAAAGATAACTTTTTCTTCTTCTAAGAACTATGAGATAGAATAGATCACTTTTGTACAGTAACATGCCACGGGGCTTTCCAAAATATGTGACTACAACACGTTTTATACATGACAAAATATTGTACAAATAAGGAACGAACATTAGAAAGTAATCCTGCTTCAGAGGAATGGGTTCTCACCGGAGAAAGTGACAGTTAAAAAAATAAAAGGGGCAGAGAAGGAGCATATAGAAACAAAGCAGTGTTCAGTTTAAAAAGTTTTGGAAAAGGCTGGTGTAAAGGATAGAGATAAAATTACAAAGGGTTTAGAGTGTAAACTTTTCACAATATATTTTTATTTGTTCAAGATGACATCAGAAAATTCGGTCTTTGGTTAAAAGGCCGAGTTCATTTAACTAGAATGAAGCTAGAGCAATGAATGATATGATCAATAGATAACAATACTGAGCGGGTGATATTACAAATGGAAAAGAATGTCTTGAAATTTTACATGAAAAATCTTGATCCCAGTTAATAAACACTATCAAAGATAGTCTTGACCCACTTTCATAAAATCATGGCTGTAAAACATCACCACGCAATTTGATTTGCTTCTGCTTCAAGAGGGTGTATAAATGACACTTTGGTAATTTTGCATAGTATTGGCGTAGAATGCTGTACAGTCCATACTAAATGCGTCCAAATGCCATGACAAAAATGCCTACTAAGATGATATATAAGAAGATGTAATGATTATTACAGAAATTCGCATACACATTGCAATCTTATTATTTTTTGTAACAATCTCTGACAATGATAAAAATACATATTTATGCATTTCTGAATGTAAAATATTACAATGTTCATGAGTTATCTTACAATCCTCTTTAATCACAAAAAAGAGGCTAGGAAGGAGGAAAGAAATTGTGGTCTTTTCAAAATGGAAGCGAGAAAGCAATGTTCCCTCTTCACTTGTTTCCCCTTAAATTCTCATGTACAGTTTTACAGATGAGGTTTTGTGGTAAAATGTTAAAGGCTAGGTGCACACAAGAAACACAAGCAACAAATCATCTATACAAGAAGTGGAAGGATAGGGTCGAAGTGGTCATCATTCAACCTCAGTTTATTTTCGTTTCCTTATTTTTCGTTTATTGTGAGTTGTGGAGGAGCACTTGAAGGAGGAATGCTTCTCCTACAAATCTCACATTTCTGAAGTCTTCATTTATGAACATCTACAAATCCCAATGACTTGTACTCAAATGTGAGTTATTGCATAAAGTAGTCAGGATGCTCAGTCGGTGTGTCCTTCTCAAACCTTTTGGCTTCCTCTTGCATGCTTTCTTTAATTTTTAGTATTGCCGCTGATTCATTCTGGTCCTGAAAATTTAATAAAATCTAATGTAAGGAAATGAATGACAAAAAAAAAAATTATTTCATTAAAGTTAGTAACATATTATATTTTAAAATGAAATATATTCCTGCTGTGATTGATGAATTGCAATTCTATTATAAATATTAATTTCTCCCTACTAATAATATTTTTTTTGCCTCAGTAATTATACTAAATTTTAGGAGTAAAAATTAAAAAATTAGAAGTAAATTATATATTATCAAATTTATATTAAATATATATGAAAATATTGTTAATACTAAATTTATAATTAAATTATTAATCAAGTACAATTAAATTATTGTCAATAAATTAAAAAAAATAAATTATGAAAATTAAAAAATTAAGTCATTATTTACACATTTAATAAAAAATTTAAATACTTTTTCTTATAATACTAGAATCTTAAAAATCTAGCTCTTTATAAATGATTTCACTCATCAAATTTTTAATTGTTATTAAAAATGGTTATTAGCCCTTCAATTTTTCCTTATTAATGTGAACTATTTTTGTCCTTAGAATATAATATTTTCAAAGTTGATTTCACTATCAATATTATTTGATCACAAAATCATCATAATTCAAAGATAATTCTTTATGCACAGCTCTTAGTTTAGAGAGTTGTCCTTAAATTGGGTAATAAGACATTTGTTCTTACAAGAAAAGAAATAAATTCTTGTCAAGAAATTTTTTAAAGGATGATATTGAGGATTCTTTAAATTTTACACAAGGATTTGACTCCAATCAACGTTGAAAATTGTTTCTCAACTTAACATTTTTTCGTCCAAATTTATTAATGAAATAAATGATGGTTGATAATCTTCTGAATATTCTACAGAGTATTCTAACGATGCAGTAAAAATAATACATTTCAACACCTATAATGTTATAATTACCATTATGAGTAAATTTTCCAGTATAGTCCTTAAATTTTTTTACATTTATTACATTATGTTGCTCTGCGTGTTTTCTGTAAAAACATAAGCACACTTCATATTTTTTGCATGGTATTTTATCTACCCTGAACAATGTGGCCAGGATTTGAAAGATTCACTACAAGGATAAGATCTGAACTTGTCATTTCCTAAGAAGTAGTTGATGGTACAATAGGAAGCATTACACAATTTTTTTACTCTAGTCAACAAAATGTACACACAATTCAATATTTTAGTTCACTTTCAATTCTATTACTGTGAACATTTTCCAATGAAATTTTGGATGGCCGAACTCTGTGTTTTATTTATTCATTAGAGAACTCTTTTATTTATAAAATAGTCTTAACATTGAAACATTTGCAATAGTTTCAAAATTGACTATACACCTTGAATTACTTATATATTTACGAAGTATTTTGTTGCATGGATTCTGCAATATAGTCAAATTTACACATATTTAGAGAGTATTATCCAAATTTTTCAAATTAAAGGACCACAAAGGAAATAGCCAAAATCTGAACAGATTTAAAAATTATAAAAAAAGTCCCCCCCCCATTCATCTAACAGTATTTTCAGAATATCTGAATGTATGTATATAAATTCAATCATAAAAAAAACTATTAAAAATTACCATTTTCTTAGCAAACTATTTAACTGTCAAAAATTTGTAACATATAAATAAAATTTTTCTAGTTTGTTAAATAATTTAAGTAATTAAGTGTTAAACAAATAAGTAATTTAATATATGGTTTGAATGATTTTAGTTTAACAGTTAGAATATAAACTACTTTTCTGTAATAAGAAAAACTTCACTATATTTAACATCTTATGTTACCCATAAGAGAATTTATAAACTTTTTTTTAGCACAACAATTCATTCTAAACTATTAATATTCATACTTTTTAAAGTTTCCAGAAAGTTTGGGAACAAAATATTTGATATTATTTTTCATAAGAGTAAACATTTAGACAACATTGAATTTAATCGCACATAATGTACATAAAAATGTTTTGTGAGAGTGCATAATATTAATTATGAACATTATAATACTTCCAAATCATGCATTACACCAATGTTGCTTCCAATAAAGTGCAAACCACACAGGCAAAAATAATGAACAGATGAAAAATTTAAAAAAGCAAATTTGTTTCTTGTGGTGAAAATGCCATAAGAACAATAATTATGTGAAACACTTCTTAATCTTTCAGTAAACAATTATATATTATTTTGTTATCTATATTATTTATTATTTGTTAGGAGTTAACAACAATCAAATAATAAGCCAATTTGTAAAATAAAATAACATTTACTCGAAAATTCATTTATGATAACAGTTTATCGTACTTGAAAGTAATTTGAAAAAAACATCATTACGCGGAAAAAAGAAAAAAGAAAAAAAGAAAGAAAGAAAGAAAAATTTTGCTCAAATTTTTGTTTGTTAGTATATTTATTAAACGATTATTATATTTATTATAAAACAAAAAAATTAAGTAATACTGATGATATTTTTATCAAAATAATCTTAACAAAAATTAATATAACAGATATAAATGTATGTTTCTCACAAATATGAGGAAAATTTTTTAAATAATCCATAGATAGTTGCAATAAATCCTGGTAATTAACTTTGCAGTCACATGCAAACAAATCAAATGCAAGCTCATGTTTCTTACAAAAATGTGGTCAAAATAAAGTAAACACAACAATCAGTAATAAAATAATTTACAATAGGATGTTGAACAACAAATTAGTTTCAAATGCCATGCAAAATGTATGAAAAATTTTATACAAGGTTGTTCATTATTTAACAAACCATTAGATTTTAATATTCATTTTTAAACAAATAATAAAACACTTAAGAAATAATCCAACAACATTCAGACAACATACATTTTTACCATTGTACTCCAATTTCGCAGCCTGAAATAAAACACTTAAAGTATTTCAAGGAATTATTCATGATTCATTTTTTGAAGCCATTTTCTATTTGAAATTGTAATGAATTTTAATATTAATTTTACTTATAAAAATGCATATGTAATATTGCATTTTTGCTATGACCTTAAAACTTTGAAAGTAATGTAGTTCACTTTATGTATGGGTCATAAATTTGCACAAGCTATTAATACAATATATAAATATGAATATGTTTTCAATATTTAGAAAAATCTAACATTAACTAATATTCCATTATCAATGAAAAGTTCTCTAGGAAAATAATATACTGTGAAGCATAATTAATGGCATATAACCAACTTGAAAAACCATTCTTTTTAAACCATTTCTAAACTGAATGCCTGTATTTAATACTACCATCATACTATCATCTGTATTTATCATTATATATTGAATCAATAAGCCATAAGTTTAGTTAAAATGAGAAAAATTACATTCATGCTGTAAGCACTGTATGAGATTTTTACTATTTCTAATAGTACATTTTGTAAGAATGAAAATTAATTGCCTCTTGTTATTGTTTTCACAGCTTTCATCTTATGTTTTACAATTGTATAATTTGTTTATTTGTATTCATACTATATCATTTATCTATTTCCTACTGTAAATCATTAATTGTAAAGAATTTTGTTTAAAGAAAATAAATCTTAATAGCAATTGTGATTATTTACATACCTCATGAAGGTAAGTTTTGAACTATTCACATTTGAACTTTCATTGCAGATTGTATATTGGCAAAGTTATATGATTATTAAACTTTTGACACACATTTTTAAAAAAAAATTTTTTTATAATTTTTATCAATATATCTATTATTTATAACAGCTAAGTACATAAACTTAAATTGCATATATTTAGGATTACTATTTGTCATATACATATGAATAATTACATAAAATTAAGTTATAATAAATATGTTATACACACTAATAAGTATCTAATATATTTATAAAAAAAATATAAAATTCTCTACACAATGCCTATGAATATGAAATGGTAATATGAATGGGTTGTGAATTATAAGGTAATATGGATAATTAATGAGTTATAACTAATGGGTTTCAGTGTGATTCTTAAAATATTATATATATATATATATATATATATATATATATATATATATATATATATATATATAACTGTGTGTATGTTTATAGGATTATAATAAAAACTTAAAAAAAAAAACTTTTATAAACACATTGAAACCCCTTAATTTTTCGAATGAATATAACATAATTTAGAAATGAGAGTAATAGAATTAATGTGTATTGAAATTTATATGCATATTAATACAAATTATACTTTAAAAAGCTATAAGTTGTAACTTGTTATATTTAAAACTCATAAGAAGTTAATAAAAGTTTATAAACAACAAAATACATCTTACATTTTCTTGTCCATAGCCAGGTATACCATAATCACCCATAGAAGGACCTTCTTCTCTAGGTGTACCAGGCCCATTGGCTGGGGAATTTTTCATGCCATCTAGTGTATCACCTACAAGAATTCAAGAATCTTATTTTTTATGAATTTCACAGATTTACGATACTTATAGACAGTATCTATTTTAGTTTTAATGTATTCTTTCATAAATATTACTGATGAGATCATTTATTTCAAAAATAATTTTGTTTCCAATCCATTAATCTAATTCACAAATCTAAATATTAACTAATAATCATATAAACAAAATCTAATAAACAGTTTATCACTGAAAAAAGTATAAGTTTTAAGAATATATAACTTTTCAGAAAATTATGAAATATATTCCAAGCTTAACATGTATTTTAAGTTTGATTACATTGATGAAGCTTTGCTCTTCAAAAAATATTTAGACAGAAAAAGTTTTACGAACTATATTTTTAGCTAATTATTTGTTTAAATTAATGTACTGTTTTTAGGACAGTTCTTATAATTTCTCTTTTCAATTTCATATTAACTTCATTAATTTTTATAGTATATAATTTGCATTTAGAAATACAGCCTTTTACATAATTGAATTTAAAGTAATACTTTTACTATTGAAAACTATTTCCTGTAAAGTTAGAGCATGGAAATATAAAAAAAAATTATGCACTTATTTTAACTTTTTATATTAAGGGAATTAAGTATATTAAGGAAATTAAGTCTAAAAAACTCAATGCCCTATAATTTTTTTTTTCAATTGGGAAACAATTCAATAAAATACTAAAGTATCAATATCTAAATATATTTTTACAATAAATCTCTTTTACATTAAAAACTTTCATCATGAATTACTGAAAATACAATGTGAAATATTAACTGACCTGCAGATGACATTCCATTCATGACTGGTGGACCCATTTCTGGTCCCATGGAACCCATGGGTCCTTCTGGTCCTGGTCCCATTGGAAACTGTAAAATATAATTAAATATTAATAAAATAGAAATATTTTAACAATGATTGACTCTATTTGTTATAAAATTTGCTACAAAAATAAATACCAGCCATTACTAAACTACAACAAAGAATCAAATTGGTTATAATTTATGAAAAAAATAATTAAGACAAACTTCTTTCATAAATGAGCCATGAATAATTTTAATCGCAATGAAATAAAATTTCTTTGAAAGTTATTTTGAAGTTCTCAATGAAAAAAAAATTAATATTTTAAAAATTCAATTAGCTATTTTTGTGATTTCAGTAAAGTTTTTAGCTTTCCTAGTAATGAATTGAAGTATTTTCTTAAGTATAAATGAGATTAGTTTAAGTATCATCACTAGAAATGAATATTTCTCAGTATTATAAAGAAGGAAACATTATTGCGTAAATCATTTTTGACTTTTTACAAAATTCTGAATCGTTAATTAAAAATTTCATATAACAAGAAGATGCAGAATTAAATTTTTGATAATTATGATAGTTAGAGATATTTTATTTTTAAAATTTTTTTCTGATAAATCCATAATGTCAGCTTGATATATAAATCACAAATCCTGTAATCAACTAATAATGTGATGATTGTTTTCAGGTAAATTTTATTTAAACAAATAATTACTAATGACTGTGTGTTGTTTCATTGTAAGGAAAAATTATTCAATAAAATGGTAAATTTTTTTCTTACCCCTGGTAAGCTTCCGCCTGGGACTGGTTTCATCATTGCATACATACTTTCTCCACCAGAGCTTGTTGAATCTGTAATTGAAAACATACATATTAAAATACTTTGCAAATTTAATGCAATCTGCAACATATATAACAAAAATACATTATAATTTAGAAGAGGATAAATACAAACAAATATTAAAGCAGAGCTAAACATGAATATTTTTATTGGATATATTATTCAAACATTAGACGTCATAATCATGCAAAAACATAAAATTAATACAGATAAACACTTGATCAAATATATAATAAATAAAAGGCAGCTAAGCATTGGCAAATATTTTCTCATTAAAAATAAAAGACAGCAACATGCAAAGAGTTAGTTATCACCTTTCAAACCTTCACCTCCACAAACCTGTTTATTAAAGCCAAATAAATAAATAAAAAAAGAGTATTAGATTGCCTTGAGGCAGTATGTACCAAACTCTGAAAGGCAATAACTGCAATGATTAGTGGAATTCATATTTAAATACGCAGGTTAAAACAAAGCTGAAAAAATCACAAGACAGGGAGTATAATAATAATAAACTTACATTTCACACAACATTGCCTTTTATTAGACCTATCTTTCAAAAACGAAGAAAAAAGAACTTGTGACTATCTCAACGATAACATTTAATGCATCATCACAGAAAGTATATTACATTAGAATAGTTTTTAAATAACTTAAAATTTTATCAAATAGTTGCTTTTTTTTTTAAATTTGTGTAGACAAATCCATAAATGCTATTTAAAAAGAATATTTAAAAACAAGATATTTAATGCACTGATTGGTACATAGAAAAATATGCTTCAATTAAAAAAACAATTCTTTATTAAAAGATTGCAGTGCAAAAAAATAAAGAACAAGATATGTTATTCTGAACAAAGTTTTTATGAAACTGAATTCAGACTTATCCTTTGGAATGAGTATTGAAAAGTTTAATGCCACTTGATTTAATTTAATTTCAATTAACATGGTGTTTTTTTTAATTTTCACTTATTTCCTTATATTACACATGAGTGGAAATCATGAGCATTTGAGAAAGAGCCATGCAGAGTTATTTTCTAAAATTATACCTGAGGGAAAATGAATTTCTCACAAACACACACACACACACAGAAGAATGCTTTGGAAGCATTGATTGTATTTTAATTTCATGAGGGAGAAATTAAGAATGCTTCCATCAAGAGAAATGTATAAAGGTTAAATACCACCACTATTGAAGAAATTAATCTCCTGTGTTCTATATGAGAATCTATTGAGAATAAGTAATCTGAAATATTTAAGGTTTAATGTTCCTATGTGAATATATATCATTGTTCACAAAATGTTTCTTAAGAAAGCAATCTCTGTGTGTATTATCAACAGTAGTTTATTAAATAAGAATCGTTGAAAAATATTTTATGTATATTAAGCAAACAATATAATAATTTTTGTTTAAAATTATAATATCCCATATTTTTTTATATTTAAAATTTTTTAAATTTTTGATTAATCAGTTGTATTATTTAAAACAATCATGTAATAATAAATTGATCTATTTATATTATAAACGTAATTTAAATTTTTCTCTATAAAATATTATAAGCTCATGCAGTTCTCAGGGAGTTTTAGTAATTCAATATGTATGTATAAAGTACATTGCTAAAATTTGAGTTATCATATTAATTTTACTAGGGACATGCAAAATTGATCTAAAAAAACTAACAATATTATAATGAAATTATCATAGATCTTTAAATAAAAATTGGCAGTAAATAAAAGTAATTTATCAAAACTTAATTCCAGAATTTATTTTATGATGCAAATTAAAGACTTTTCATACTTCTCTGACATAATGTGATCAGAAATTTGAAATATATGAAAGCTTTATTATAAATACCATCAAAAGCACCAACTCTTTCACTCGGCAATTTTTAAAAGATAGTATCCATTAAAACGGCAATGATTGCATGATTATGTGGGTTGTAAAGTATGAGAAAAAAACAAAACAAAGTCAAACAATTATAATAAGAGAAAGTGGGGAGTTAATAAGAGAAGAACACAGGGACAGAAAAAGGAAAGGGGAAACAATGCATTGTCACATTGTGTTTTGCATCAGATGTTCACCTCTTCGTGGCGTAGAAGTATTCATTCGGTGACTGGCTGGGGAGTAAGGACCTGATGAACCTAAAAACAATACATGAAGCTTGAAATCAGTGCAGGAAAAAAAGCAGGCAAGTAGCTCTCAACAACAGGATGCAGCTGTGCAGCAAAGAGCCACTAGGAAAGATTATGCAAATTTTATGCTTTTCGAACTCCTCATACTTGGATATAAAATATTTTTTTATTTTCCAAGAAAATTATTTCCTTTTTGCCAAGATCAAAATACAAAAAAATAAAGCATTACTTTTTGAAAAGTCTAATTGATTTTTTTTTTTTTAAAGCAAAAGATAAAATATGTTTAAGCAAAAAGATTGCCTATGTAATAGTTGGATTAATTTAATGTATAATTTAGAATCAAACTTTGATGCATCAAATTTTAAATAATAGAGAGTAAAATCTTATAAACCTCACATGAATTTGCTTCATGTTAGATTTGTGAGAATATAAAATTCATTTATGAATTCAGTACTAATGCTGAATTCACAACTATTAACAATAACAATCTATTATTATTGTTTTTAATATCAAATTCATAAAAATACTGACATGATGGAAAAAATTAAGTAAGCCACAGTTAAATTTGCATAATCTTTCTTTTAAAACAAATATCAAAACAGAAAAATAGAAACAAAAAGGAGACACAAAAAGTACATACAATGGGAATAGGACAGACTGTGCAGAAAGAATTATACAAACATACACAGAAATTGAATTATAGGTTAAAAAAAACATTTATATAATTTCAAAAATGCAAGTTATGTAAAAAAAAAAGGCAAACAATTAGACTAAAGTCTACTCTATTAAAAATAAAAGAAAATGATTAAATATATGAATATCACATATTAAAAAGTAAAATATCAAATTAAAAATAGTAATTTCTTTGAAAAAAAATTACAATATTGGTAATTTAAAATATTATAATTATACTTTTATACTCTGTATTTCTCTTTACTGAGCGAATATTAAGAGCTTCTATCTTTTATTCTTGAATTAATATTCTTTAATCTGCCATTTATATTGCTCAACTTTTAGATAAAAATAATTTATTTTTATTAAAATGATTAATTTATTTTAATTACATAAATATTTGTACTCCTAATAAGAGCACATTACATGTAAAATTTAAACTTTTTTTACATTAATAAGTGCAATATGAATGGCAATTTAAACTGACAAGGTTATTTTTAATAAAAACATACAAATATAAAATGAATTTGTACAAAAATATGTATACAATACATTAAAAATTCCTAGAATACTTTTTAACTAAATCAAATAATACACATATGAAACATAGAAGAGTGCAGCTTCAAATTCTGAAAATGAAATCAACTTAGTGAATGAAATTGTATACATACAGCATGCAAGGTAAATAAAGAGTTGGGGCAAAACCATATTAAAGTAAAAAATAAACTAAAAAAGGTAGAAAATAAAAGAACTATAAAATTTCAATTGCAGAGAAATAAACCTTACCTTGTGGACTGGGCATAATAGGTGTACCTGGACCAGGAGGGCCTGTACTAGAAACTGGAGGACCCTATTAAAATGAATCAAAATTTTATTATATAATATTATTCATAAAAAATTTTTAAATGAAAAATACTTATTTTAAAACTGTACAAATATAAATAAATGAAAATGTACAAATATAAATAAATGAAATGTAAAATTGAACAAATTCATTAAATATATTTTTTTAAATAAATAAAAAACTTATTTCAAAATGTTTTTATTTAATAAATTAATTCATTTTCATTACTTGAAATTTCAATGAAGTTTGCGTATGTATATATACACACAAATCATTTATGATAGTTAAACTATAACAATATTATAATTACCCCATAATGGCTTCCAGGAGATGCAGAGGAATAATTCATCTGGAAAAAAGAAAACTCTTGACTAAAAAATTACTAGAATATGATATAATTAATTGAAAAATGATAGATTTCATTAAAATGAAATCAAAAAATTTTAATATAGTATTACTGACTACAATGTAAATTTAGTAAAAAATGACAAGCAAATCTATAAGTATTAGTTTTTTTTTAATTTTCCCATGCGCACCTTTTAAAGGATAATAATAAGTTTTATAGAATGTAATGCTTTGTATCTCTGGGAACTTTACAGATACAAAAATTAGTCTTTTTTAATATATTAAATTAAAAAATTTTTCATAAAACCTCACAATAAAACTAGAAAATTATTGAAAATTTTAATTTTATGAAAAAATAAGTTTTCATTTTATTTAGTAATCGAGGTAAAAATATTTTAATTCCTTGGAGAAATGATGTTGCCTTTAAGTATAATTTAAAAAATAAATATTTATTTACAATATAGATATAAGAGAATAATAAATGATAAAAGCATTCAAATTAAAGTTCAAAAATAGATGACGTAATTATACCCTTAGATAAAGTGATTGAGCAGTAAGTATATTGATGATCTAGCACACTGTGGGATTATTTGAATTTTAATTTAGATTGAGATTTGTTCAATTTTTAAATATTTGAATAAAGAAGAATCATATTTTGAATGCTTCACAACAAATAATTTTCTTAAAGTAAATATTTCCATTATCAAGAGTAAATTAAAAGTAAATATAAGTACATAACTTCAATATATTCGAAATAATAACATATTCTTTTGTTATGTTTTTACTTCATGAATTTTTTAACTGATGCCATTTATCATACTTTCATAGCAGTTCAAGTGAATCCAAGATGGTAAATAAGGTTAACAAGTTTGGAATACTAGCCTATCACCAAGGGCCTCATAATTTTGAATTATGGTCAGGTAACAAATGTCATATATCATAAAGTACTATGCAAAATTTTGCAACAGTGATACCCACCCCCTCTTCAAATTAATTTAAGGTGATGTTTACTTTTCTATCCAATTTAAAATTTTTCTAGATCATTTTCCTCAAGTGCAGCGTTTATATTGATACAAACTTTCATTTGGAAATTGTTGTGCATTTTTGAGTATATGGTTCAGGAGGTTTACTTATTCATTATTAACTTCACAAATCAATATTTATAATAACTTGTTTTGTGAAAACAAACATTTGATTTATTCAATTCTAAGCATTTTATTGCAATGCCAAAAAACAGGTTAACAGGTTAATTGGGAATAGATTCCAATATTAATATTTCATCCTTTAGGAAAATTTTGAAATTTTTAATAACAAATATTTTATGAATTTTAGAGTAAATATTTTTCTAAATTTTCCTAGAGCTTGAAATGAGTCTAAAATTTATTTATTTTGAACCATGTTTCTAATTGAAAGATTATGAGTGATGTATGCCTGAAAAATAAGGGGATTCATACCACTTTTTAAAATTTTCCTTAACAAGTAAACTATTTCTCAATAGCATTTTCAGGGGAGTCCCATTAAATAATTGTTAATTAGTTAAATACATCAAGATGGTTATTATAATGTGAGCTTTAATTCACTATGAATCAAAATGAACTTATTGAAATCTATGTTAAGAAATAAAAAGAAAACCGTACTTGAAACTTAAAATTATCTTGTCTATAATGATTTTATGTAACAATGTAGTAAATAATATAGAATAAATAATCAAAAACTACCGTTGATGTATTGGGCTGCCAAGGGCGTCCACCAGGACCTCCAGGCCTAAAACAAGTAATTATTAACAATATTAGAAAAAATTCAAATCTAAACATATAATTATGATGTGTTATCTCTGATTGTTAAAATTAAAAGAGCTCAATATCTTCAAAATTCATATTTAATTGCATTCACAAATACAAGCATTTAAAAAATATAAAATTTCTATGACTATTTAAATTGAGTTTTTTTCAAAAACTAATTAAAGAGAAAAATATTGTACATTTTTAAGCAGAAAAATTTTTCAAATGTTTTCCTTTTATAAACATTTATTAGCATTTTTTTTTTAAAGTTTATAGTTAATAAACCATGTTTGTTAGTAAGTTTTAAATTGTTATGTTAAATATTAATATTAAATAAGTAATAAAAAAGTTTAAGGATAACCAGATTATGTGTGAATTTAATTATTATAACTGAATTAAATTTGCTTTTGAAAAAAATATAGTTCATTTGTTTCAAAACAGGTATATAGTTTGAAGGAAAAACCTAAGGAAGAATATTTATTTTAATGAATATCAGCTAATATCAAAAATAAGGACAAGTTTCTAGTTTATTTATAATTTATTAATAAGAATAATGTATGAATAATCACATAATATATAATTGAACATATGCAAAGTTATCTTGTGCAAAAATTTTATTATAATAATAAAAATAATTAGCTTCATAAGTAAAACAATATACTTCTCTGTACAAAGTATTCAACATACGAATTGATTAAAATAAAAAATGAATAAACTTACATGGACATGGGTGGCATAGATGGTCCTCCGGGACCCATAGTACTGTTAGGAGGCGGCCTCATACCACCATAATTCTGAAAATAAAAATAAAAAAAACTCTTTGTATAACAATAACATAAAATTTAGATATGTTTGTATTCTTATCTATGAGGACATTAGTTAAAATTAAATGATGTGGTGAATTCATTGAATATTTTGAGTTACATATACTTATACTATATATAGAAGTATGACTGTGATATTATTCTATTTTTTTTTTTCATTTTATTATTCTTTTATTTATGTCAAATGTGTGTGATCTTTTCTTACTTTAACTTTAACAATCATACTAAATGTAAAATACACTTTTAATTAATATATTGCATTTTATTTTAATATATTATATAAAATAATACTTACTCCTGGATTCATTGGCAGAGGCTGACCCCTTGGTGCATTCATGCGAGGATTCATGGGATTCATGCCAGGTGGACCTATTAAGATATGATACATTGATTAAATTTTATTACTTAAACAATAACTTAAACTTATTGGCAACAAATACCAATACATTAAAAATAAATTTATTTATTTACATTGTAAAAGTTAAATTTTAATTTGCTATTATATATAATAAACTTATTTTGAGATTCATTTAGAAACCTATAAACAATATTTAATAAACTGAATAAATATTATTAATATTTTTGATTTTACATGATACTAAATATAACACATTAAATTAAACACATCACTGCTTATAAAGCAGTTCTCATACCTCAATGATATTATAAACTTTTAAAATATTTCGCCATTATTGCAGACAATTTTATTAATATAAAACAACCATAAATCGAAGTAGGCTTCAATAAGTTTTAATGAAACCCTGAAAAAGTAACTTTTTTAAAAGCACATAAATCAAGTTTTTCAGCACATTTAGTACCCTAGCAGAGACGCAAATTAACCATCCTTTGGAAGATGCATGGTTCGTTGATTGCGAAATGTACGAATTGAACCATTAACTAGCTTTGCAGGAGCATTTTCGAATTAACAAAGTTCGGTGCGCAAGTGTTTTACGTAAAACGCGTTAACAAAACGGATGGAATTTTTTTTCACCAACACTAAAAAAATAATAACAGTGTGCTTTCGTTATTAATGATAGTTGCTTAATTACTTCTCGTTCTGAATTTGATCACGATCCTTCGCCGCAAACTTCACTCTTATCACCAAAAACAGTCAGTTAATAACATAGTGTATTAAATCATACGATGAATAGCTACACTAAGCTAAAAAAGAAAGATAAAAAAAAAAGGTTTTTACAGTAACACAACCATGATACCCCATTTTCTGCCTTCTCAAATCCAGCCAGCAAGCAAGCCATAATCTTAAACGGGCGGCGTGTAAATTTATTTATTTAAGCTGAAAATGTGTCGGGCATGGAATTTTAAACATCAAATTAGTTTCATGCCGTTGCAGAGAGAAAGAGTTCCGAAAAATGCCAATTTCGCTTTACGCGATGCTTCCGTGTAAGGCTGATGGAGCGGTCTAGGGGTATTTAAAAGCACTTTCCGTAATAATCGCGCCGTACTCGCGGCATGAAAAAAGAATTCATTTCGTCTTTTTTTTCTTTCTTGCCTTCCTTTTATGGTTGAGGCTTAGTGGCTATTTACCGAGCTTACTTTATTTTGCAAGAAACTGCCACTATCACGCTTATCCTCCACCCTTCTGATTCTTTAATATATTTTATTTAAAATCTTTTTCGTTGTCTGTGGTGTGAAAGAAGAGAAAATAGTTTTTTTTTTGTTTAATGGCCATTTATACTAAAAAAAAGTTTACTCAATAAGGCATAAATGTTCTTCAGGTTTTATATATTAAAGATACCCAAAGGATTACATTTTGCCGTATTTTTTAAATTAAAAAAATAAAAGATTTTTGACCTGGGATAAAAGGTTTTATTTATATTTTGTAAGTTTGGTCTTCTTCTACATTTAGATCCTTTTCTTAAGAAATCTGCTTCTTATTTATATTGAAGTGCATGCAATGTATTTTGTAACGTGTATTTTATTTCGATTACTTTCAAATTAGTTAACAATGTTTAAAAAACAATGAATGCTAAAAAAGTTTTTTCTTTTTTTTTTTTTTCTTTTTTTTTTGCAAAAAATAGTGAATAAAAAAAAACAGGTAAATCTTTAAATAAAAAAAATCACGATTTCTTTTTTATTTTTATATAATTTACAATAACATCTCGAAAATGTTATTTACTTTCAAATTGTAATTTATGTAATTAGTATATACTCTATATAAGTATACTCACAAAACGAAATCTCGTTAATATAAACGAACATTTGATCGACAAAATTCAAGTATGTTTTATTTTACATTTTAAATCAACTTGCAGGAAAAAAACAGTCGGTATTGTAATACTAAGATTAAAAATAATTGCAACACATCTATCACAATATTTTAATAACCATTTTAAAATTGATTTTGTCAGTTTCTGTATCAAGTCCCGATCAGCTAGATTAAGTATTGATATCGTCAACGAGATCTTTTTTTTTTTTTTTTTTCATTTTCTTTTAACTGGAAAGAGGAAAACAAACTATCGTTTAATTAAATTTCGATTTTTCACTGAAAAATATTTTCATCAATCAATTTCTAAATCAAAATGTTATTTTTTTCCCGTGCGATGAATAGTCTGAAAACTAAATGTCATTAAAAATCGTTTATTTGAGCCTCGCTTTTTAACATGACAGGAAAACTTACAGATTATATTCACGTGTGTGAATGATTCAAAAGTATTCAATCCGACAAATTTACATGCAGAAAAAAGCAACATCTAAGTCCATTTATGAAACAGTGGTTAAAATCAAACCTGAAATTATAATAGAAATATTGAAAGAAGAAAACATTTTTATTTTAACTTTTTGAGTACTGAATTATTTGAAGATATTTATACCTATGGGAGGGATTTAATTTATCGCTCTATGGATTAATGTGTAAAAGTAATACATTTATATAATGATATTTACATTTATTTGGAATACACTTATATTGGTGATATGAATATATTTTTGAAACAGCATTACAGTTACAAAATATAAATAAATATATAAATGAAATAAACTAGCTTCTTAAATACAGATGACGAGTCAGACTCCTGTACCGTAACTTCGCCCAAGTAAGCAGTTGACGAATCTCACTTGTCAAATATATCCAAATATTAATTTACACGATTTGTTTAAAGTTTCAATTTGGTGCGTGACAAAGATTTTTTAAAAGATACATAAACACTTTTTGTAGAAAAAAATGGCCAATATAATAAAGTCATAATAAAAAATATATTTAAAAAATCAATGTGTCAAAATTTTAACGGAATTGTTAACATTACATGCCTTAAACATACATATCAATATAAATGTCTATCTTTTATTTTTTAAAAACTTTACGAAGAACTTTTATTTCGATTTTACATCGACGTCTACAAATCGTTAAAATAAAAATCCTAAATACTTACTGAAACGAAAACGTGCACTTTATATCAATTTCAAAGATTTTTATAGTTCGACCGTGTCATGTTAAATTTTTATTAATTTCCAAACAATAATATTGCCTTCAATAGGAACACTGGGACCTCGTGAGGAACTAATATATATATATAAAGCGGTTTTTAACGTTCTTGGAAAGTGGAGGCAAGTCAATATATATCAGGATGTAGAGTCTTTTATTGCACCACATCAAGGGTGGATGGGTATTAAATTTCATTGAAGGGGAGCGTGTGTAATTTTCTACACTTGAAGTATTACTCGCGTCCCTCCCACTATTTGTTTTATTTTTGAGAGTAGAGACATTTTATGAAGCTTATCTTGTTAACGATTTACTACTGAGATGAAAAATCTTTCAATAAGTTCATAATGCCTTAGCTACTGCCGGCACGCGATGGCGAAAATTGATATGAAAGAGACCATAAATGTCTAATATATATCAAGGAAATTAAATTAAGTTTTCCTGGTTCGTCGATTGGTAATATGGACATAAATTGTAAGCTATTCTTAAAAAAATAAAATAAATGATTAAAATTGTGAATTCAATAAGTTCATTATTGCTAACATTTTTATGTTACTTATGATAAAAGTGGATTATATAAATGAATTTAAATTTTAATTTCTCAATAATTGTTAGTCATAACTGTTATTAATTTTGCAAAACTTTGATTTGTCGATTTCTTATAGACAATCAAGAAAAATCTTCTTCAAAATAAATAAATAAAATAAAATTTTAAATAATATAAAAGGGAACTTTTTGTATTATTTTTCCTCAATTATCTAAGGTAAATACAACAATCAAAATATCTATTAGAAAGTACACATTATATTACAATATCTCTTTCATTACATTAATTGTTCTTTTAAAGTTCAAAATGAATTAAACTAACTAAAAATAAAAATGGACATATAAAATTTTTCTAGGATATTTTGAATATGTACCTAAATATAACTTTACACATAATCATTTTATAAATGGAACTTAAATTTATTATTTGTACCTAAAATTTTTAATAATAAAAAAGGATTTATTTTCGAATTACTGTTTCAAAAATTTTAAGAATTGCGCTTGAATTTAAGAATAGAGCGATTTAATTTGCTAATAATAATGATAATAATAAAAATAAAATATATTTCAAAATCAATTCTTTATCGTTTAATGATTACAATTCTAATAAATGAAATATTTAGAATTAATAAAAATCTTTAAATTTAAATTTGTTTGCTCAATTCTTACAATTAAAATAAAGTTGACTATATAAATTTTTTATTATAAAATTAAAATTTTAAATTATACTGAAAAATTTCATTTTGATTAATGTAAATGACTTTTTTTAAATTATTTTCTTCATTCAATTTACGAATAAACTATCCATGATTTTGTATTTAAGTATTATATATGATTAAAACTTAGATACACAAATAATACCAAGTAATTTGATTAGTTGAACGGTTTTTTTAAAAATTACTTCTAAAAGGAATTTGTGAAAGAAATAGAACCATTTTCCTTTACTAACATAGAAAAGTTAGAAAATATTTGAATAAAATAAAATGAATAATAGAAAAATCTAAAAAATTCCGTTCAATGATTGATCGTTATGAAAACTGCTAAAAATGAAAAAAATTAATGATAATTCAATTTATATTCAACCTTCTAAACGATTTTCTTTTTTAAAGCATAAAAGGAGGAAAATGACAGCGAAACTGATTATAATTCTCCTACAGTTATTTGCAACATTCTTACAAGTTTTAATAAATTAAAAAATAAAAATAAATTTACAGAAAATATCATGCGTAGGTAATTATTATTGTCAGTTAAAATTTGATTTAGACAACTGGAAAAAAATTGGGGAGAAGCACATTTGAAAACAATCAATTCAATTAAAATATAAAATTAGTTCAGTATTTTTTTTTAAATTTAATATTAAAAAATAGAAACTCTTGTCACACAAAAGAAGGAGATTCGATATTTTTCTTCAAATAAAACAAGTCAAATTTCTTTTGTTTTTAAATCACAAAAAAACCTCGAATAATATAAAAATCTTAAGTTAATTCTAAGCAAGTTAATTACTCCCTAAAAGAGAAAATAATTTCATTATTTAAAAATTAAGTGTAAAAAAATAAATTTACATTTAAAAAGTAACAATTACAGGATATTAAATTTAAATATCACAACCACGAAATAGCAAACACGCCCATTTTTTACCGATTGTCCAATGAGAGTGAATAACAACGTCTCCTTTAAATTCACGAAAGGAACGTGACATTTCAAATTTGCCATATTGTTCCATAAAAATGAAGAACAACTATCCGCAGCGAAATGAGAAACATAAATCAATTCCATCGCTTTTTTGTGCAACTCGAATCGATAGAAGCACCTTTATACGCTTCGGATATCGAGCACGAATAACGTGCTAACAAAAAAATCCTGAATTGTTCGCACACCACCTTCCCTACCTTGAGCAAAGCATTTCCTTTTTCGTTCCATTTCGACAGATTGTGCAAAACGGCAGAGGGGGGGGGGGACAGTGGAGTTTCTGCAAATACTTTAATATACAATGATCTCGGCACTCACTCACGACTTGCGCCAAGAAAGAGAACTAAAACAAAAAGCATGAGAAAAGCTTTTTATTTATTGATGTCTTTTCAGTTGATTGACCACGTCTAGAAAATGGGGGTGTAGAACAAAGAACAAAAGTTCTTATTTTGGGATCATGGGACCCTTACATTTTCGCAACCATAATGTTATTGGATGAGGAAAAACACATTAAAAGTAAAGGGGAGCATTGCCAAATCAATTTTTTTTTTTTTTTTTTTTAAGAGAAGATTTCTAAAATTTCAGATAACCTCTACGTAAAATATTCAAACAAAGACAACCTATTATTAATAGAAATCAGACAAAAAAAAACTTTTCCCAACTCACCCTCACTTTTACTAAACACCCTTTTCAGTTTTTAATTCCAGAGTTAAAAACTGAAAAGGGTATTTAGCAAAAGTGAGGAAAATACAGTGAATTTATAAGAATAAATGTTAAATTTATTGCCATTATTTTTTTTTTTTGTTTTTCTAATATTTATTTATTTCTATTCCAAATTTCTAAGTAATATATGATTAATAGTATATATATATATATATATATATATATATATATACAAACTAAACTAAATTCTGTGGTATGACAGCCCATCGGGGGACCAAGGACTACAGTGCCCATATCTGTTTTAGTATTGACCGAGGGCTCTGGAATCCGTAGTATATGTCTCAATTAAGCGGTCAGACTAACGCGAAACTTCCAGTGTTTAGTTCTCAAGCATACTTGGTACTCAGTTTATCGATCTATTGAAGGGATGAAAGGCTGAGTCAATCCAACCCGAGGATAGAAACTCGGACCTGTGCTTTAGGAATGCGAAACGTTACCACAATCTTAACAAAGTTTTACCCTAGACTACAATTAGCTAATTAAAGTAAAATAGAAAGTTGGGAAAAGAGAGAACAGCCACTGGTCAAAACTGATGGATAAATTGAATACATGTTGGACTTAAACTATAATTCAAAAACAATGACAAAATTAGTAATAAACTAATTGAAATATCTACTTGCTTATGTATTGTATCTATGTAAAATTATAAAGAGGCTATTGTTTGATTTACTCTGGAAGTGAACAAAATATTTTAGGATTTAATATCATTAAAATACATAAATTTAAAAATGGAATTATTTTACCCTTTTAATATTATTTTAAGTTATATTTTTAACACAAATTATATAAATCTTAATGTTCAAATTCAAACTAAATTTTTTTTAATTTCAACTAACAATAAAATTTGTTTATATAAAAAGACCTAAATATAGAAACTTTAAATCCACTCAATCCATTTATTTTTCATGTCAAAACTTAAATTAAGAGAATGAGAAGGATTAATCAGAAGGACTGCATAGACTAGGAGGCACAAACAGCACAATGAATCCTTCATTAAAGAAGAGTTAAAAAAAACAGGCGGACAGAACAGAACCCTACAGGCACTTCACCTTTTCAAACAAGTGCATTCATTAAAGTCAAAAGAGACCGCATGTAATTTTTCATCCCGGTATTCCGCACTGGAAGAAGTGCTACTTGTTAACTTCAATCCTACGCAGACTCTAATTTAGTGAGATATCACAAGCCAAAAAAGGGGCGACTTGCAATTAAAAACAAAACCGCGTTTTAAACGATCCGAGTAAAAATTTAACTAACGTCCTTTACGTCAAATGTAAAAGTAATCAGATACTGCATTTATGAATCTAGCTAAATAGAATGCAAGAAAAATATCCTTAAGACGGGTAAGAAAAAAACGAGAAATTAATTCAATAATCCTGATAGATAATTACAAAATATATAAAAGAATGTTAACTTGCAGCGTTCTCTATAATGCCTATTTAATACACTGATTTCCAATTCAGAGTAGAGAAACTACATTATATATGATATTCTATTTTTAAAATGATTTTCAAGCAAATTCGGTTTCATTTTATCAGATATTTTCGCTACATTTACTATTTTAATTTAGAAAGAGTGAAACATTTCCCATAGTGGTAAAAAAAAAAATTGAGAATATAATCGTCATTGATAAAAGAAGAAATAGACCATTTTATTGAAAAGTATACTTATTTTATTACACATTGATGCAAGAGTAGGTTCTACCACACGCTATTGGAGCTATTCTCAAAAAACATATTTGACTATGGGCAATGATTTCAAATTTGGTATCAAATATTACGAATATTATAAATCCCATCAAATAATGGATTTAATACAAAGTACAAATGTTGTTATTCAATCTAGAAAATTTAAAAAGCTAAAACATAGCTTGTAGATGTCAAAATAAAATTGTGATTTTGAAATTTTAGTAACTCTTGGTTGATTTTATTGCGGTATTAAAGTTATAAAAAAGACATAATAAAGTAAAGTACAAAAGAAGATTATATTCGGAAAACAGTAAGTTTTATCACTCAAGTGGAAATTAAAACTCAAGACCATAACTTTTTGCTAGAATTTAGCAATCGTTTGAAAAAATGAAAATCCCCAGACAATTTCAAAACAGTTTTAATTTCAACTGTAAAAATTAGCTTTTACACAATTCCATACTGCTGGTTGTTCTTTTAGCTTCTTATTTCTTTTATTTTAATACAAAATAATAATTTCAAACAAGAGTATTAATAAACGATAAAATTATTCAATCCTAGGAATACTTTCGAAACATAAAACGACGCGATAATATAAAAAAGAAAATGGCGACGGAAGGTTGGAAAAAAAAAAAAAAAAAGAATCGTAGCAATCACACAAAACGTGGAAGTCATTAAAATCATAATTAGACGTTGCAAGGGGGTTGGCAAGAAGTCAACTCTTGACGAGGGGCTCGGAAAATTTTTGCTGATGTCTCATTAAGAAGCCTTTCGTTTAGTTCCTGGACTCCTTGTTGTTGAATACTAAAAAAAATGGAGACATCGTTTCTAATTCCTGGGAAAGACAGTTAAACATTTTTCGGAGGACTGAGGTATAAGAACATGGTCTAATAAAATGGTTGTTCAAAGATTGGCGAGGATTTAAATTTATTCTTTTTTTCCCCCCTTCAGATTATTGGGAGTGCTGGAGGTTCCTTCCGGCTTTTCAAAATGATTCATGGATGCTGTAATTACATGATTTTTTTTAAGAGTCAAGATTTGTTAGACACGTACACTTCTCCATCGGAACAACCACGATAGGTATTTCTTTTTTTTTATTTTGAAGTTACTAAAAATAGGCGAAAATGGATGAATCAAACTAATCATTTCACATAGGTTCGTGTCAAATCGTTTTCTTGCAAGTTTTAAATTAGTAGTTTCTTCCAGACATTAAATAACAGAGAACGTTGAGAAATTTCAGTTAATTTTTTTTTTACTGGTTCCTAGAAATTTCTAAGTTATTGACACGGCATACGTAAATAATAAAATATTATGAAAATAAAAAAAAAAATATTGAATTGATTTAATATAGGTTAAAAAGAGCAGAAGAAATAACGACCAGTAAAAGGTAAATTGAAAAAAAAAATGTTTAGTATATTATTAACGAATTTTACTTTTTTAAACAAACTTCTATAGAACTTAAAAATTAAAAAAAATTCCATTAATTGATAATTTTTTGATGAAATGTTCTATACTTTAATGATTATAATTAACTTCTTTTTTTTACTAACATTTTATTCCGCTTTAATAAAGTTCCAATAATTCGTGGATTTTTCTTTACCATTTCAGGCGTGAATTTACAGAGGCTCAGAATTTTTTTTTTTTTTTTGATTATAAAATACTCATATCAGAAAAAAAATGGTTTTCAATGAGGGGCAAGCAATTCTTCTAATTAAAAAACGTACAAAAAATTAATTTTGTAACACGATCAGTCTATTCAGAGGAGAAAATGCAAATGAAAAGATAAATCTTTCAAATCACATTGTGAAATTAAAAATTATTTATGATTCTCATTTTCTTTTTAGTAATTCTTAATTTCAAAAGTACTAACAGATCCCGAATTAGCCTTGTAATTGTGAGAGTTCAATTATATTTTTCATAAAAATAGGTTTCCATTCTGAGTATCGACCATGACGTTATTCCCTCGGTTTTGAAACCGGTCGATCCAGCCAATCATTTAAACAAAACAAAGCTATTAAGTGGACGTTACATAAAATCCTATAACATTGAGATTAAATAATGCAAAAATTCGATATAACAAAAAATACTAAAATAAAGGCAATATCTGAAAGATAAACAAACTTCTTTTGTTTATGGTGATAAAGCAGTTTTTATACAATAACATAAATTATTCCATCACTTGAAATTAATCTTGGATATTAAAACATTTTTGTGCACATTTCCAAAAATTGTTAAGTAAAATCCAGTTTATCGATTATTTATTTCTCTATATAATATCAATTTCTTTCATAGCTTTAAGTCAACTTTCCAAAAATAGAATTTACTACCCCCCCCCCCTCCACCTGTAATATTAAAAGAATGCATTATCGAGTTCATTTCCAATGAAAAAGATATCGATTTGGAAATCGCTCCTAAAAGCAAAGTCATCAAATCTTCTGGTCTCACGTTTCAGAAGTTCCCCTGTGAGTGTTATCTTAGCGCAACGCTAGAGGCAGTCATCTCTGAAATCCGATTCTTCAATTAAGTATCAGTCATATTCTGATCTATTTATCTCTCGCAGTTTTTCGATGTCTGAAAAAAGCCATCCATTATTTTGTTTCTTAAGAAAAAAAAAGTATGGAATCTATCCTTTTATCTCGCCTCGAGTCTTGGACGAAAATTTCAATCTCGGATTTTTTTCCCTCCAGCAGTGATATAAATTACACAAACGTAAAATAGTTCGGATGGTATTATGTTTTAATGGGAAAAGGGTCTGAAATATAGACGGTTAGCAATCAAGAAAATTATAATAAAGTATGATGGATTAAGAAGAAATAAGTTTTTAAAAAATAAAACGGTGCATAAAATTGAAATTTTATACAAGGAATTGATCCTGGTGAAGGCAAGATCTCAGATTTTAGTCATACAAATGCTTCAAACCAATAAAAATTATGATATAAAACAGGAATACTTAAAATATTAAATGTGAAAATTATTTTCCACTCACCTTGCCATCCAACAAATTCCCCGCCGTCACCTGTAAGAGAAGAAAGCCAGTTATATAAAATATTTGCAAAGTAACAATCACAACCTTATGAAAGGAGCAAAGAAAAATTTAAAATAGTTGAAACGCCATGATATATGAATACAAATCACTTTTAGAAATTTGTAATTATCTTGATTCAAATGAAGACGTAACATAAACGTCAATAAAAAGATTATAATAACGATTACAAATTCATCAGTTCATTTTGGATTCAAATGGTTAAGTAAGAGCTTGTACGACTTCCTCAATATTTGCATTTCTCACCGCTAGGGGGCGCGAGATGGATTTATAGACAAAAAAGTTTCAAATTAAGAGTTATTTTAATAAAATAGTAAAAAAAAAAAAAAAAAAAAAAATCTTAAGCTAAGATAGGAGCTCAGACGATACAAAATTTGACTAAATTCATAAAAAAATTATTTGTGTGCGACTGACGTACTCACAAACCAATCATTATTATCGAAATCTTTTGGAAAATATGGCACAAACTGTGGATACAATTTTTCTTATCTATTATAATTGAAGTCCCCATTCACCAACATATTCCATAAAAAATTTTTATTTTCTACTTGAGATACAGGCATTACATTTATACACAGAAAAAAATAACGAGGAAATTTTGCATACAAAAAATCTATAATATGAGTTTACATAACAGTACATATCCACCAAAACGACTCTGCTGCGTTAGCTTCGTTAATCTAGTGTTGCATATAAATCCGGTATCTTTCATCTATGTAAATTATTAACATTATCCTTGAAATTAATCGAGCGAAGCAAAAAATTTTTCCACATAAGAATATACATACCAATACGCACTTAATATATTCAAATTGATTTAAATTATATTTCATTATTACTTATTTTATTTAATAAACCGTGTATTTATATTGAGTTAGCTCAAAAAAGTATAGAGTAGAAGCAATTTAATTATCTTCTAAACAATAAGCTTCGTTATCAGAAGCTCTCGGTGCGGCATGGTAAGCTGGAGACTTGCAAACAAAACATGCAACATTAATATTTAAAAGTGCATAAAGGATAATCTAATCCATGAATAAAACACTCCCCCATAATTAAAATGTAACCGACTCCTCGGAACAGTGGAAGCGTTTCTTCAAATCAAGTCGCCATTGTTCACCTGCAGCAGACACAAGGAGTCCTTTTTCTTGAATTAATTTCCATCGCCAAAACAGACAGCCAAAAACATTTCGGTGCAGATACAAAGAAGGGGGGTATAAAACATTCTTGCGATTCCCCAAAGGAAACAAGAGGCAAATGTTAAAATAATGAACTCTTGAAGAAACAACTGTAATGTAGTGGCGGAACGAAAATACACACACAGTAGAGGATAAACAACACATAAAAGGTTCCGCAGAGTCCACAAATGCGTGTTCTGTTTCTTTTTTTATTCATTCGCTTTATTTCTCGAGATCTTCGCCAACAATCATTTTTTTAATTTATTTTGGAGAAAAAGGAGAAGAGGAAAATCTTAATTTTCTGGAAAATACAATAAGGAGAAGAGCGGAGTTCTCAAACCAAATATTTTCATAACAAAGGCTTTTCTCTAGGCATTGCGGACCGGAACAGAATGATATTCCGCTTTGCCTTCCGCGTCCTCTAGGGTACTTCCGCGGAAGCCGACAGAAAGAAATTGAGAGGGGTAAAATATTGTTAATTAACGAACCAGCTACATATTCATTAAAAAGGAAGCAAATACAACACCGCAAGGATTTAAATATTTTTAAAGATAAAATTACATTATGTTTTATGTATAACTGAGGTTCCTGAAATTAGAAAACATAGCTTTTTCCAAAAACTAATTCATATAGCTTTAGCTTATGATTCTCCAGCCAAATTCTTAATATATACTGAAACTACCCATTCAAAAAAACCTGTTTTCATTTTCATATATATACATAGTTTATTCTAAAATTAAATATCATATAAATGGGTTGAAATTATCATATTAATGGCTAATCCATTATTTTACATTCTACTTAATATGTTACAAAAATTTCTAAGTATATTAAAATTTTTTAAGGATATTATGTCATACTTGTTGTCTAAAATTAGTTTCAACAATTATATATATGTATATTATGGACTGAAATATATATAACTATCATATATTCTTTTTTTGTGTCAACATCAAATAGAAAAATGAATGTGAAAGGATTTATTCAGAATAGCAACACAAGAACACACGAAGAGTCAAAAATATTTTGGGAACTTGACATACATATATATAGATTTCTTTTTTAGCAGTTATTTATTTTTAAATGCATATTATTCACATTTAATGCAACAGAATTTAATATTTTAACTACTTAAAACTCACTTCTTTTTTTTTTTAACAAACATTTTTTTATGTATCCTCTATAACACAAGTATTTTCTCAAAAATTAATATTGTAAGGATGACAAGAGCAAATAGTTTCAATAATAATTCAAATAATAATTGATATTTTTAAGAATAAGTAATAAAAATAAAATTTTCAATTCTTTTATATGGTCGAGGTAAGATGAATTCTCAGAAAATATTCTCCTATAATGGTTACTTTAATTTTCTTACTTTTTAGAACATTATCGAAAAACAAAGAGACAAAAAATTTTTAAATCTTTTTTTAGAAAAAAAAATTATATTTAAATATTAAGTATTACAATTCCATCGACTATAAGATGGCGTCGCTGAGGCAGTGAGACCAGACATTCATTTGTTTTTGAACAGAAAGGGAGAAGAACGACAGTGTCTGTGGCACAAATGCTAAAAGTCCTTTTAAAATAATAATAATAATAATAATAATAATATTATTAATTTCATGTAATTTTATTTTATGTTTTGTGCGTTCCAAAAAGATAATAAATAACTGGAGGCTAATTAATGTGTCATCAATTTGTGGCACAGAAATTAATTGAATATCTTAACAATATTATAAAATTAATATTATTTCTCAATAAAAAAATTTTAAAATATGGGTTATTTAAAAAAATATTTACTTTTGAAAAAATATTATTTTAATGCAATCATTAAAAGGTAATGATTAAAAATCTTTAAATATACAGAATAATTAGGAAGAGAAACAGGTTATTGCATATTATGACTATTCTTCACATACATGCTCGATGCCCAAATAATAATATTGGAAGTAAGCATAAAACGTAACAATAAGATTGTACATATACTTTATAATACTTTAGAATGAAATAAAATATCAAAGTAATTTTATAACTGAGATATCTTAAAATATATCCAGCCAGCCACATATTCAAGTCAGCAGGAATCTGAAAACCTAAAAAAGGATAAATTGTTATACAAAAAATATCCCGATCTATTTGTCATCAGACAGACATATTTCATATTGTGGCTAATTAAAGCAAAATAAGTGGGGGGGGGGAATCATCCATGGGAAAAATGCGTTGAAAATTCTAGAAAGAGAGGGTGTAGAATACAAGATTCTTTTATATGAGAATAATATGTCTATCTTGTATCTAATGCAATCTATTATAAAGAAATTCTATTTCCATATTTCAGTCATCAATCACCAAAGGGGGGGGAACTCGCATATCTTGAAAGATATTCATATATTCCCCATTTGTGTAACAATTTCAAACATTGGCTATCATAATATTTTCACTTAGAAACAGAATCCTCTTTTATTGCAAGCACTATTTTCTTCCACTGGAAATAAGTAATAACGTGCATTGAAAATAAATATTATATTAAGAATGAATAAGAAATAATGCGAAATGCGTTTACCGAGCCATAAAATTAAATGACGATATTAGATTTCCAAATATAAATGCATACAATCTAGAAATAAATGTGAGTATTATTATTGTGGAAATAATAACGCAGCTTCATTTACATAATCTTTTTTTTATTGTTATTATATGGAGAATATAACTATATTTCATTATTTTCATAAATAAAAGATTGGGTATTAAATTGGACTAATGCAAATTTAACAAGACAAATGGTAGGGAATTTTATTCCCCTAACCTATTATAAATGTAGAATTTTTATAATTTGAATAAGTACGCGCGCTTTAAAAATGCCATTTCTGAACATTAAAATAAAAATTAGACATGAAAGGATAAGAAGAAAATATTCTCTATTATATTGGTTTTTTTTTCTTGTAAAAAAATATATTTTATACATGAATATAAAGGTTTCTGGAGAATTTATAGTTTAAATTGATTTTATAAGGTATGTCAGATGCCTTTTTAAATTAACAACTATGCATAAATAAGATATCTACACTAGCAATACTAAATTCAAGGAAATAAAAAGTACTAACATAAGATCATCTTTTAGAAATAAAAAAATAAATGCATAAATAATTCTTTATCTTTAATTTTTAATTAAATATAAGGCTGTCACAAAATAACAAAAATACTAATTTATAGTTTTTTTCTCGTAGAATTTAATCCCTTCTATAATGATGATACTAATTGAAAATTAAATTACATGCAGCTAATTAAATAGATATGCAGTCGAATATGAAAAATAATAAATTTGTAAGTTCTCAAAATATAAAAGAAGCCAAAACAGAAATTAAAACTATGTCGGAAATACTACTTTAAAAAATGAAAAATTATACTAGAAAAAGCATTTTAATTTAAAAATATTTCATCTTGAAAAATATCTCACATATGAAAAGAAGAGGTTTTGTCAAACAAAACGTTAAAATGAAAAAAAATTAGAAATTAATCTATTTTATAAAAATTAAACTAAATAAAGCAGATGTTATTTTACTTCTTTTTCACAAATTGTTATTTCAGATTATTTCTTTACATGAAAGAACATATAATTAACTGTTGAAAATCAATAAAGCCCTCAAAGGAGTATACAAAAGATCCTTTTATGATATAGGAATCAAACAAGAGGGGAATAATTTTAGAAGCAGCAAAAAATGATATTTACCTTGCCTCGTCGGGTCCATGCTGTTGGGAATCATAGGTTGGCCTGGAACGCCACCTGGAGGCTAAAAAAATATGAACTTAAGTAAATATGTATTTAAAAAATAAGAATCTTAAATCGTGAAATAAAATATATATACACATATTTGTTTAAGCAAAAAGAAAAAAATACATTAATCTATGTTTTTACTTATGATGCAAAACCAATATATAAAAGAATGGAAACAACACAATTCTCTTTTTAGCAAGACTTCTTTGCAGTTAAAACAATTACAAAAGAGAGAAATATTCTTTCATACACAAATAATATTTATAGAAATCACATTTCAGTTTAGTAGTCCTTTTATATTCAATACATTTGTTATTATTTTCATAAACAAATAGCAAGAACATTTTATTTGAATTCATTTCGGATGAAACGATATTTGTATTATGTTTATGAAATTTTAATTGAAATGTTTATCTTGTATCAACAATGCATAATCTACAATGATTAAATTTAAAAATTGGCTAATCCTTTGAAAAAAACAATAGCTTTTAAAATTTACTTTAGTTATCACTTTGATTTGTGAATTTTTTGGAGCATAATTGAATTTTCCGATTAGAGCATAATTTTTTTCTTAAAAAAAAAACTTCAAATCCAAAAAACGGAACAAAAATATTAAAATTCTAAAGAAAAAAATGTAACTCAATAAAAGCCATCTCTCCATATATTATTCACATAAATGTCACATAATTTATGTTTACTTTCTAAATCATTTTGTGGTTGTTCATACCAGGTTAAAAAAAAATAACAGAAAGAATCCCCATTTTAAAAACTTTTAATTTATTATCTGCATATGTCCATTTATTAAATCCGCTACTTCAGCCAACCTTTCAGCGATGAAAACAGTGCTGACTACCACCAAGTCGTACACATGATTTATTTTAGAGCATTGTCTGAAGAATTAATGGCGTACGTCCGAAGTAAGCCACATGCTTAATGTTGTCAGGGGATAATTTGCTAAAACTGCTATTACTGTTGCGTTCAGATTCACTGTTGTGACTGCTAATCTATCGGCCATGCCACTGGTGGGTGTCTGGAGTGATGGATTATAAGCACAGTTAAAGAAGTAAGATGGAATTCGTACCCTCCAAAACAGTAATCTCATTTGCAATGCAAATTAAACGAACATATACACGAGAAAGTATCAAGATAAAAAAAAAATACTGACGTTGTTAGCATTAATTATGAAACGAAACCAGTTTTAGACTGACATGCTGTTACAATGGTGAATAACTATTTTGTCTCTTTTTATTGTTTAAAACTTAAATAAAAATTGCGATTTAAAATTTCAACAATTAAATAAAGGTTACACAAATACATATGGGAAGAAGAAAAACTAAAATTTACGCAGTCATATTATGCTGAACAACGTGTGTATGTATGCGAATGCAACAAGTACCTGTATAAATCCTTTCAGGGTTTTATATACAGGTAAGTCAAATTTCTTAAAAGGCACCCTGAGCCATAGGGTTTTTTTAATACTTTTGATTAATACTTTACAGTTAAAAAAGAAAGAATAAAATTACTCAGCCTAATTTTAATGAAGTTAATTTAAGCAAAATCGGAAAGACGTAATATCTCTTTTTGATTTTCCAATAAAAATATTTTCACGGGCTTCATTGCAAAATTAAAGTGAATGTCCATTCTGTATCAGAAGAATTGTCTGCCAGTTTTTATGTACTCAAGATATAATGATAAATAATTTAATTTTATGAATGAAATAAACGACACGGCCTAGAAATTAAAGTCTCTTATTAAAAATTCTAGTTGCATGCAAGAAACTTTTTAATTGGTACATTATTTTAATCCCTCCCAGACATCTCGCTTGAGTTTCCGCGAAATTAAGCATGAAGACACAGTCCATTTTCGGAACCAATTCCCGGCGAAGACTTCAACAAATTACCAGGAATCACTTACACTCTTTTTCTGAAGAGGATCAATTTCTACAACGGGGTATTATTCAGCGCACGTATCCATAAAAGAATATATAAAAAAATTCCTCAAGACACACAAAAAAAGAATAGCCTTAAACACTAATTCCCTTTGCTTTGCAGTTTCTTTCCCTCCTTTTTTTTTTTTCTCTTTTAATGCGAGTATAAGTAATTAAGAAAGCGCTGTGTGGCTGAAGCCAGCAAAGCACACGTACGCACCATTATATCGGGATCCATTAAGACATCCAAATTAAGTATGCCTTGCCGAAACACAAAAGCGAACCTTAATTACATTTGCCCGGAATAACAAGAAAGAAAAGCACGAAAAAATAGGAAGATGAGATTTGAGTTAAAAATCCCTCCCCCATCTTATTCTTTTATTGAGGGGGAGGGGGCGAAAATACATATTTCATATTCATCTGGGGGCAGGAAATTTACAATTACAAGGAAGATTCGATATGCCTGCAACGATGTTTAAAGTAGTAAAAATAATAAATAAAATTTTTTATAATTACTAATTAATAATCGCTAGAATATATAGGGATCTTTTACATTCATTTAACATGAATAATCGAGTTGAAAAACTTTAATTTCGATATTTTCAGCGAATGAAAAGGAATAAAAAAATTGAAATAAAACACAATTTTCGCGATTATATCAGAACAAAAAAATTGACAATTTCATTAAATTATTTAAATTTCTCATCTGAGAGAACGCTTGAAAAATAGAAGAAAAAAAAAATATTTTGAGTTTTAAATACTTTTGAAGTGGACAAGTTTTCATTAATAAGCGCATTTGAAAGAATTGAATAAATGTTTTCACTAATAAAAAAATTATTTAGAAAAGAGAAATAATTGAAAAAATGAATTCAATATAGTTTTAATGGATGTACTTTAACAAAGAGAAAATTACAAACACGTTTTTTAAAGTTAATTAACATTCGAGAGAGCGGCAAAAAATGTCTGAGTTTACAAAGCATTATCAACAAATAAAATAAAAAGCAATGCGTACAATATAATTATATCCTTCAACTTCTGTCCATTGTTTCTTGTGTTTTAACTCAACCTTAACATTTGATTTTTCATAATGCGAATTTTATATATACGTAATATATTTTTTATTAATAATATTGTACTACTAACATTATTTTTGTACAATTAGTGCAAAATGTATTATTGTATAAAATGTACTTTTGTCATATTTATTTGAGACGGATTAAACTGAAACCATTCTGTTATTCATTCAATTCTTTTTTAAAGATTTTATGATCACTTTTGCACTAACTTGATTAGTATTTACCATTCAAAATACTACAAGCCTTCTCGCCCCAGATGGGAGTCAAACCTAAAAACTGTTAAACTGAAAACCAATGCTGACCATTCAAAATCTAGCGTAGAAATTTACAGAAGAGCATTCAATATAGAGAACTAAAATAAGACAATATTAGACAAGATGGATTACACAAGAGAAGATTTTAACTTTTAATTCTAGTAGTAATAAATGTAAGACTGACAATTGTTATAGAAAACACGAAGTACATATAAACTGATCCTGAATTACTCAATTAATAGGCTTTTAGCAACAAAGAGATACTTTGTTGCTTGAAATACGTGTTTTCTTTCATTTATTGTACAAGTCTAAAAGTTGATTATATACAAAACTAAATGACTTTCCAAATTACTTTTCTTCTAACAAAACAACCGCCGTAAAGAAATGTTTATTTAGATTGTTGAAGAAACGATTTTTGAATCGATGTAACAAGATATATCATGTGAAAACCAAATATTTCAATAATAATGTTTCAACGAAACTTAACAATGCTAAAGTGGAGTTAATAGGGAGAGATAATTTATCCCACCATTGGGAAAGATAGGAAGAAAAATAAGCTTCCTATCTTTATTTCTGTAAAACGGTTGCGAGCGAAACAATTTCGGACTTTATTGACATTCAAGACGGAAAGTCGGATGTCGTAAACAGCCCAATCAATTGACTTTCATTAAATGTTTACGGCGTCAACATACAAATTTCAGGAAACTAATTATTTCACTCACGCTCCCATAATTTAAGACGGAGTTGTGTAATGGACTATAAAAGGCCATAAAGAAGCCAAATTTGGCGCCGAGGTTTTCCCCCCATAGCATCCACGATAGAGAAACGTGTGTCACTTGGGAAACGCTGCACGGAAAAACATCATTCATAAAGAAAAGAAGAGGAAAAATGGTATATCAAAAGCAGTAATCACAGACAAAAATGCACATCTTTTCATAAATATGATTAGTATTCACATCACTGGACACTGCGGTTGAATAACATAAGCGACGGGAATAGATTCTTCTTTTCACAAACCAACTCTCAAGTGAAAGTACTCACAAACTAATTATTAGAAGATGATGAATGATAGCTATATGTCTCAAATAATCCCTTTATTGATATTTTGAAGCAGAAGGAAATATCAATTGAGCCATCTTTTAAGATATTCGGATTTCAGAACAGTGTAAATTAAAAGATAATTCTGGCAAAGTACTCTTTGCCCTCCAGTATTTCATTCCATAAAAGCATCTTCGAATATTTGGATTTTAATATACTGGGTTAACATAAATGATTATCTCCTTTTTACAAGGATGTACTTTTAAAAATATTACACGTATACACTTAAAACATACATGAAAACAATTCATCATATGCGATTTAATTTATATACCCTCTATAAATGCACATTGTTACCTTTTGGTAAATAACAAGACACAGGCGATATTCGAGCTCATTTCATACTTTTTGAAGTAAACTTCTAGAATTCAGAATTGCCGATACTACACAGAATATTTCGTTTACATGGTGGATTTTTTCATACTCCCTTCTGAATGGTCATTGCACAACTATAATTGAATTACTAGCATATTCAAGTGCACCAATACTTATTTCCTGCACACCCCCATTTTACACCAGTACTATTCTCGTATTGCTTCATCCCATGAGAAAGATGATGAACTCGTTCTGTTATCAGAAATATGCAATATATATTTGGTGAGTTTCCTTCTCTCAACAAATCACTCATATGTGTGTGAGTAATACATTTGAAAGATAAAGCCTTTTCAAAACGAATGAATCAGTTAGTCTAACCCTGTTTATATCGTAGAGCTCTAAAGTTACTCACTCATTTATAAGAAGTAATGCAGAATACTACAATAAATAAGAACTGGGGTTTTGGGAGTATAAATAATTGGAAGTAATGTAATAAAAACTAACATACATGTGATTGTGATTTTTCTTAGAATTTAGTAATTGACAAAACTTAAGTTCAGCTTTGAACATAAGCAGGTCAATCGACCTTTCAAATATAATTTGAAACTCAATAATTTCCATGAAAATTCATATCGTAAGTAACTAATATAATTTGTTAATTAACAAGAACAACAATTAGTATAAACTACTGAATATTCTCTTTTAAATTTAAACATGTTTTCCTTTTAAATAATATATAGAATTCACAGTTACACATATAAATAGAAGTACTTAATCAGTGCAACTACAATATTTAAACTTTGAAAATTTTGAAGACTAGTTCCCTCCAATTATTTTAAAGGTTAAATTTTAAACTATATAAGTAAATAATTAATCTTTTATATTGCCAGACAATAGGCATTGAATCTGAAATGGGAGGAAACAAATAAGAATAATCTAAAATTTTGAAATTATTTGGATTATTATTTACCTAATTAATTATGAAGAACTTTCATATTTTCTTTTACAATAATTACAAAATCATTATAAAAGAATAGGGACAATTATTCAATAGTTAAAATGATGTATTAATCATATCCTAAAACAAATACACAACAGCCAACAGTTATTCACCATGCAGCATTTTCAATAAGTAGCAGAGATTATAACATCGCATTTATATAAATAACAGAGAGCACCTGTGGGAAATTTCTCATTGGGGTAAGTGGAGAAGGATGTCTCGAATTTTCCGTTGCCTAGCAACGCACTCCGTTACTACGGAAGAGAATGATGGGTCATCAAGATACTGAAGAAGAGAGAGACTATTTCATCACGGCCTCCTCTCATTTCTGCGCAATAAATTCCTGGCTAGTGTTCATCATATTGACGGCGGTCATTTACTGATTGTGAGCGGATATTCAAGACAATGGTAAATAAAACTACCAAAACGACTGTCTGCACGAAACTCGGCTTATTAATTAATGCTTAACAGCTGAATACACGATCCAGCACGAATTTTCTAATAAATCACACGTTCGACAGTGTAGTGTTTAAGCCGTGAGGGTTATATTTTATTATATTTATGTACATGTTAAATATTTAAAATGTACAAGTAAAAATAATTGTCTTCCTATTACCACCCAAAAGTTGTTTAATTTGATAACGTGAATATGTTTTAAGACTCATTTTTAAAATTAAACACAGACAACTGAGAAAAAACTATTATCTCAACTTGCTTTTTATAAAATATAGTATCATTATATAAATTTTGAAATACATCTTTTTTTCATTCAAATCTGATATTTGAAAACTGTCATGGCTCTGAAAATTATAGTTGTTATAACAATAAGCAGAGCAACATGACCGTAATCCAGAGATTCCAGTAATATATACAAAAATGTGAATTTTATGTATAGCTTACTGTAAATATATTTACTAATTATTATTCATATATATTAATTTAATAATAAGGCATCAGATTTCTTTATTAACTTAATGGAGATACATAGATTTACACTCAAAATTCCCTTTTCGATTTTGATCCTGTATCTTAAAATGTTTACGTATCCTTAGAAACTTTATGTGCAAAAGAATTAAAAGCAAAATGACAATCCTTTTCTGTCAAACTATTTTTTTTTTTTTTTTACGAATACAAACTTTGTTTGATAATAATTTATTAAATGCTATAACATTTAAAATTTAATCAAAATTTTATTTTTTGTGCAAAACTAAAGCAAATAAGTATAACAGAACATCATCTTTTTCAATAAAATAACTTTAAAATTCTGAAAACTGTCATTCAAAACCAAACCTACGTGCTTAAAATTAAAACTTATTTCGCGACGGAGATAACAGATCCATATAAACCCTTTTCTTCACTCAACAAGATAATTCACATTATCCATTGCGTTAGTAAACACAAAATACTAAGATAGGAGTTTTTCCATCCAGAAGACCACTAAATTAACCCGAGACTATAATTAAAATACAACTCAAAAACAAAGATAACTGGCTTCGATGAAGGATTTATAAGGAAGGACAGCATAAAAAATTAATAACAATAATAAATCTCGAATATAACATACCATTATTTACGATCCCGAATACCGCCTTTCTTGGGTCACTTACCTGCCTGAATGGAAGTGGGGAAAAAAAAATAGACCAACATAATAACGAATTACATAAACATGAAGTACAAGTTTGATTCATTCCTGAAAATAAGATTAACCTTTCCACCCATCATGTACACATTGATTAGTGGGTTCAAGTTATCGAGTAAGGAAATAAGAACAAGTAGGAAAAGTTCGAAACGATGGGGATCGGATCACATATTGCAACAGCATGTAAAATGATCGAGAAGACTCTGTTCCTCAAACAGCAGCATCATTATGAATTCAGAGCATTAACACTGTTCTCAACAGACGATTATAGCTTAGAACTGTATATGAAACATTAATTACTTGGTTTGAAATGATTTACGCTGATTATAGCAAGAAAATCTTTATAAATTAAAAGGGAAAAATTCAACCTATGAACAAGAAAATCTGTTACCTTGCTTTATTATTTACTATTAATAAAATGCATACAAATCATTTAATTGATTTGATTAGAAACGGCAAAAGCAAGCTATTGTAATAATAAATTAGTATATTTAAAATGATAGTAGTAATGTACTCATGTTTCCATAATAAGAAATATTTTCAATCACAACCTGTATACTTTTAATGAATGAATAATTTAATATTTTAATTAAATACAAGAAATGTAGGGAATATAATATTTTATTATTTTTATTTTACACTTATTTTACAAAAAGTCTTTAAAAATGCTATTTTTTTTTCACCGTTTTATAAAAGTGTAATTCAAATTCATAATTTGAAGAGATATCTATTCATATTTTTATTTACTTTAAAATTAGAATTTTAAAATTATTAATGCAGACAAAATAAAAAAATTAAAATTATCTGTAAGAACTTCTAGGCATGAAAATAGCCTGGCAGTAAAAAATGATAAAAAAAATATTTTTTAAACAGTTATTTAATTCAGAGGAAAGAAATGAAATATACAATGTTCAAAGCAGTAACAGAATATTTATTTTAGCATAACATACCGCCGTACGATTTTTAGAAATGTCTCTATAAAGCAGGGGTGGCCAAACTTTTGGGATCCGGGGTTTACTCTACATTTAAAAAATCGAAGGCGGTCTACCAATGGCAGAGCTAAATTAACGTACATATTTATTTTCGGTAACAAGAAAAAATTGTAAATTATGTAATTTTTCTAAAAAAAAAAAAAAAAAAAAAAATACTTAACATAAATATTCACAAAATAAAAATTTACTGACGAAAATAATCAAAGTATTCATATATCAAAAAGTGACCATCCTATTCACTTCGTTAAGTTGAAATTTGGCACTGTATATCTGCGACAAGTTTATCATTTGTGGTTGGTACGAGCTTATTGCATAGCATAAACATGAAATTAAATTTTCATCCATTAAATGCGACCTATGTTTGTTTTTTGCTCATGGTTGAAAAAACTGATTTTCAAAGATACCTTGATCCAAAGTCTGATTTGAAATACAAAATCAATTTGTAAATATTTGGAAACGTTGCCTCAGAAATTAATTTCCAAAAATCAGTATCACTAAATATGCTCTGGATTTAAGAAATATATCGCATCTTAATTTAATAATTTCTTCCTCCTGATGTGATATCTATTAAATCTCTTATTTTTTCAGATAAGTTTTCCATTAATATTGACATTTTCATTGTGACAATGTCCATGAATTTTGACATTTTCATTAAATGAAAATATCATAAAATTTATTTATTTCAACCTATTAAGTCAGCGAATCTTCTTTCAAATTCTTCAAACAAAACAAGTGTTAAGCAACATCTTCGAAGTCTCGGTTTGGATTATGGATGCACTCTTCTTCCATGTTTTTGAAGTTTCTCAATTCATATTTTCTTAATTGAGATGCATACCTTTCTATAGCTTCTTTGAATGTTTTAATCGCGCTCATCATGTCCGTTTTAGGTTTTAAATCGTAAACCTTTAATCATAAATCTTTAAATCGTAAATCTTTGACCAGTTTGTTTTGGGTTTTAAAGCGTAGACTGTAGTAAATTTTTATTTTAAAAAGTTCATTGATTCTATGTCATAAGTCATAAATTAAATTTTTAATATCCGAAGTCATTATCGGGATGGTCGCGGGGACTACCTAAAATATCTTCGCGGTTTATCAATCGACCGCGGTCGACATCTTGGCCACACCTGATATAAAGCATTTAACATAATACATAAAAAAATCGTTTGATTTTTATTTCCTTTCGTGTATGTATAAATAATTCTAATATATAACTTATTTTAATGTACTTTAATTATAGTATGTGCATTTAATATATTATACGTCAATTATAATATAAACGGAATTTATTAAAACAAAACCTTAAACTGAAAAAGGGTTTCATTTTTAACTGTTTTAAAAACCATTCGAACCTGAAAATTTTTTTTTTCAGTTGGAAAAATTTATGGAAAATGTATAATTAAATATATAAATTTTCAGCGGTAAAAATGAACAATTTTATATGAGAGTAAAAGACTAAAGCGATCGAATGCAATACATAAAAAATAGTTTTATATATAAAATGAAATTAGTAGAAATTCAGAAGACGGTCCCCAATGTGAAGATGGATGGTGTGTCGCATGTGCCTTATCTTCTCACTCCTCCTCCCACCCACACTTCTAAAAACAGAGACCGTGGAGACGTGATACACCTAAATGGGACTCTTCTCAATCTTGCCACGAAAAATAAATCTCAGTCGGAGAAACTGAGAAAAATTTTAAGGACATGAAAAGAAAGAAAAAAAGAAATCTGTTAACTGAATATTTTTTACAAATTCTTCATTCGCACCCTTTGAGACAAGTGAGACTTTTCCTCTGGCTGAAGATCAAACACAAGTGACAAGATAAATTTGAAAAACATAACAAAATAAAGCTGTGTCGTTAATGGCACAAACTGGTATTTGAGGGAATTGTTTTGCAAGAGCTACACACTAAATTAAACCACAAACTCCAAAAGTTCATGTACATTAGCTAAATAGCTCTAAAATGTATTTCATATTAAGAAACCAATCGGAACATCACAATTTATATTACAAACGATTGATTAACAGATAAAATATTTACACTTCCACCTACTTCCAAAAATATATATTCCTTAATATGCTAGTTAAGAAATTAAATTAACTTTTAATACCAATTACAGATTAAATTCCTTTGTAATCATTAACGCATACATATGTATTTATATAATACAAAGTATCGTAGTGTGTGTGGTTGAAGTCATAAATTAACTCGACTTTCAGAATACGTTGAAAATACATGTTGTTTTTCATTAATAATACAAACATTTTTCGAAATATGTAATACTATCTTTTTTAATTTGTAACTTTAATTTAAATAACTGAAACAAGAATTTAATTAATTACTCTACAGATAAAACTATATTAAGCTAATTAAAATTAATTATACATTGATATTCTGCATCTCAATAAAACAGAAAAGGTATATTAAACTATTATTCAGGAGCGATAAATGATGAATATCAATGAAGTTACTCAGATATCCTTCAGCAGTGAAAAAAAATTAATTTATTCAAATCAATTACGAAGATATTGCTAAATATTCAAATTCAGATCATATTAATCACCGCACAAACTAGACTATAATCTCCAATAAAGTATTATAACAAAACAAGCTGTTTTCCAATTATTTTTTCTATTCTGACTGAGTGTGTAATTAATCAAAACTAATTTTTTTTTCATGATAATAGAGAAAATAGAAATCGGATAAACACGATCGCGCTTTGACTAGTAGAACACAGATTACCTTGGCAATTACAAAGAAAAATGACTTGGGATCAAGAAATCAATTTTTGTCATCTCCATGCAAATCGCAGCACGTATTTCATATCTCAGAAGCGAGAGTGATGCATTGTATAAAGTGGCACACCATTGAAGCCCA
>JAPDSC010101189.1:0-19621 GCA_026290005.1 Latrodectus geometricus | reverse complement strand
ATCGATTCGGCTATTATGTGACGTCACTAAATTTCAGGAAAACAAGCGCTACATCTTCATAGAACACACTGTTAATTAGTCAATTGACCTAAAAAGTGGGTTGGAAACAGCAAATGCAAATGTAATTTTAGAACAATGACAATTATCGTCCAAAATTATCTTAAATAATTATTCAAGTAAACAATAATTCAGTGAAGCATTCACCTTGTTTTGAATGTGCTGTGAAGATTATTTACACAAAGAAAATACTTGATAACGTATCGAACTTATTTATCATTAAAACTATTCATTGAAGAATATTCTGAATGAACAATGAGTTTTGTTACTAAGATAAAACATTACAGGACTTCAGGATAAAGATTGATAGATTTCATTAATTTAAATGTTTAATTAGTTAATATTAGTTAAACTAATGATTATAGAAAATGGTACGCTTTCCTTTGCAAATTATGCCGAAAGATTTCAAAGGGTAAATGATAAACTTTTAACCGATGTTTCATCCTGATAGACTGATAAAATGTTGCAAAACTGTATTTGCATAATCGGTGATTCTTTGCTTCTTTTTCTTGCTTAGCGCACTCACTGAATCCTGTGTTATTGTATCGTAGTTTCTCTACTGTGAAATAGCAATCGCAGCAAATAACTGTAGTTCGTTATGCAAATATCACTAAATAAATACTTACTTAATTAAGTTTTACACTATAAATACTGCTTAGCATAACAATATTTAACATAGTTGTAACAAAGAAATATGTTTTGAATAATGGCTAATAAGAGTAAAAGAAAATACTTTTTTTAATATGTAAGGAGCTTTTTAAATAATATTCAATAAATGTATATAAATATTTTTCGATAAGTTAATTAAAATATCTAGTTAACGTCACAATAAATATTTATAGTTACATTATATTTATTATTCACATTCGATTTTAATACGAGACTTCCAAATTGTATTAAATTGATATATGGGTCAGAAATACTTTAAACTGTTTACAATATTTTTAGCATTATATAAATATTTTTTAATATTATGACGATTTTAATTAGTATTTTGTTAAAACTTAACAGTATTCTAAGCAGAAAACTAAATTAATATTTCCGAAAAAGTAGTCGATCTGTAGAAGTTAGAACCAATTTTTGAAAAACTAACAATTCTTAAATAATTTTCAAAGGGTCAATGTAGTCACATGTTTTATTCAAATAAATAGTTATTCAAAAAAGTAATTTATAAAAAATAAATGTTAAAATTCATAAAATAAAAAACTTTATACAAATAAATAAAAAAATTGTTGTAGAAGAAGAAGAAAAAACTAATAAAACTATTTTATTAAATCTTTTTATATTTTTCTTTTATATTTATTATTCACATAATATTTGCCACTACATTTTATTATTATTTATTTTTACAATTATAAACTACAAAAGATTTTACATTTATAGTAAACTAAGCACTTTGTGTGTGATTAAACACAAGCTACGTATTTTTATTTTGCAATTAAAATAAAAAAAAAATCCTTCACAATCAATATAAAATTAATTATATAATTTAATGAATTTGCTTCCTTTAATTACGTATTTGGTTACTCTTCTGTTACTAAAAAAATATTTTTATTTCAAAAGTCGTTAAGTCCTAATTGATGTTCGCAAGTAAGGAAAAAAAAATTGATCAATGTGCGAGAAGTTTTACGATCATTTCATGCTGAAGGCTACGACATCAAAAGAAAAAAAGAAAACTCGCAGAACTAGAATCAGAATTTTGCAACCTTAATTATGAGATCAGGTGTTCTTCATTCTGCTTTCTTAAGAAGTCTGGAATAAAACAAGATCTGCTTCCATATACGGGTAACTTAGCCGATACAAAATATGAATCTGCTCCGAATCACGAGACAAAAAATGAGAACAAACGACAAAATACCAAGAAGTTCAAACGGAATAAATATTTAAAAGAAAAAGTTCTTTTTTTCTCTCTTAAATGTGATTTATTTCTCACTTTTATCAGTTAGAAACTTTTTATTATTATTTAAACACCATTTACTACGGTTCACAGAGAGAGAGAGAGAAAAACACAGGTAAATAAACGTCACACTTTACTACTATAGAGATTACCATGAAATGTATATCATAAAAATAAAACTTGTTTATTTTTGTCACGTGTATTTGAACTCTACTTTAGTAGTTGGATAACTGTATTTTTCTTAAAGCTTCATTCAAATTTTATACATATGCAGTTTGTAATTTTTTTTATATTGTTAAAGAATTTACTCAAACATAATTCAATCAAAAATGAAATACAAAAATAACAGCTTTAAAATCATATGCAAACAATAAACGGAAAACTATAAAATTAATGAAAAATATACACTTTAGAATAAAGTGCATCGTAAAAAATGATTCGAAAAAAACTGCAGTTATTTAGGAATATTTCAGAATTTGACTGAATTCACCCTTTAAGAAATATGTATCACATGGTGTTATGAGCAGCATGTTTAAAAGAAAAACTATAATAAATGAAAGTGTTTTAAATGTTGTTTTTAATAAATTGAGTGTTTAAAAACAATTTTGAATCTATGATTTTTTTTAATCAATAATCATAATAAATAATTTTATCTACAAAATTTATTTACATTTCAAAATGATTTGATTCTTTGAATACACAAAAGATGAATCAATTTAAAGAGTTAAATTATATAATTAATCTACATTATTTAATTATCTAATTTAAAATTTGATTTTTTTCAGCCCTTCAACTATTATTTTGATCAAAATTCTATAAATGGTAGACGATATTTTATAGGATTTAAACGATATTTTTGCAATATCGTCTAAGCCATCGATATTTTTATAATGAGGGTGGATTACGAAAACATAGAAACACTTTCAGTTTGAAATACAGAAAGAAACGTTTTCTTCTGAGATTTCTACTTTAATTTTAAAATTGTTTAAATAATGCTTTGAGATAAGATATAAAAAAGGTGTGACCGGAATTGCAACGACTTTTATGATAACGATTATCGCCGTATTTTCAAACTAATGAAAATAAAGTAAACTAATTCACATAAATCACACTCACTCGAACAATAAAGAGAGTCTTCAACACATTAAAAACGTCTGAAATGTAGCTAAAAGTTCTGATAAATGAAGTAAATATTTCTATTCAAACACTGGTTAGTAGAGATAATATTTAGATACTGTTCAATATCACGTTAATCACTCTTTTTTTATATTCACTTATAACTGGTAAGCACTTATTTTACCTTGCGATTGGTTTACATCTATTAAAAATATAAATATTAACATCAACTATAATTAGAAAATTATATTTTTAGTTCCCTCCTTTTTTTTTTTTTTTTTTTTTTTTTTTTTTTTTTTTTTTTAAGTAAATTTATTAAATCAGAGCCCGCTGTGGCCTGGTAGGTTAGGGCGCTTGTTTCTCTTATCGGAAGACAGTATGTTTGAATCCTGGTCCAATCGAAGATACGTCGTGTTCGCTAACAGCGGCTGGGGCAAGTTAAATATGTCATGGTCCCAATGTCCTCCATGTGAAATGTTATTTCTGGGGTTTTCTGCTTTGTCCCTTTTTCTAGATTACAAAGACGCACTTTCGGGGCTATGATGGCACACTTATTGGGTGCCTCATATATAAGGCGCCATCACTTCCGCCCTAGTAGTCCTTAAAAGGTGGAAATCCCAGTAGCTGGGCAGCATTATATAACAGCCTAACAACCCATTTATTAAATCATGAAATTCTATTTTATTTTAAGAATACTTAATATATGTTTACGTTTTTAGACAATACGTTATCCACCTATGACTGAAGATATTTATAACTTAATGAAAGATCACTACGAGACCAAACAATGCACAAAACTACGCGAATTGCGTACTCACCGAAAAGCTGGATACCATCTTTTATATATACTTCATATCATAAATGACTATTATAAGCACTTATTTTCCCCAATATTTGGAATACCTCTCTTAAAAATATAAACATCCCCATATAAATGATGAGAAGCTTTTATTTTGAGATCGTATTCTACAACATAATAAAGCATTGTTTAGGTACTTTTGACAACATGTTATCCACCTGCATGACATTTATGTGGTAAGAAAAATGAAAGATCTCCACGAGACCAAAATCTACGCAAGAAGTAAGCGAGCTGTGTGCCAGACAGCTGCACAATACCGTTTATTTGCAAGGAGAAGAGCCGAGAGTTAATTCCACAACAAGACTCAAAACAATGGAATCAGATAAGTGCTAATTTTAGGCCCTCGAATAGGTCACGATGTTGGATCCTAATGGCTTTAGCAGCGTGTTAAGTGCAAGTTTAAGAGCCGGTTAGACTCTTCTTAATGATGACCCTGACAAGTTGGCCGTTTTGAAAAGAAACGCTACTTAAGCAAAGTTGCAACCCACTTAATACATACAGCAACGTAGGAAGAGGAAATGATAGCATAAAAAATGCATCTGCAGTTTTCAAACAGATATTTAATGGAATATTAACTTAAAAGGAGTTTTATAGGCAAACCAATAAATATCAAATTAACCCTTTTGATTAATTTGTTTTATACTCAAAAAATAATAGGGAACTCTATAAAGTAAACAAGTCACGGTATTCTGTAATCCAAACTGAATTCAGATGTCAGCAACTTCTCCGTATTTGGTGGAAACCAGGAAGCATAAAGTATAAAAATAATTTGGAAATAAAGAAAAGAAATTATTTATAAAAGAACTGGGATAATTTATTATCTGATCAAAAGTGTGATAATTAATCGATTTCTTGTATAAAATTTTTAATTATTCGACATAATATTTAAAAAATTATGATAGGAATTGCAATTACTTTTAAGTAAATTAAATTTTATATTCTAAAAATACCAAATAAATGTCAGCATTTTTAAAAAATACTAATGTGCATTTTTATCGAAGCTACTTCACAAGCAATAACAATTATAACTAGAAGGCAGTAGTTTTCAGAAGTAAAATGCACCCAATTTTCGTAAAAAATAAATTTAGAAAAATAACGATATTTGCTATTTTTAAAAGATATTTTACTCTGCTAACTTCTTTCAAAAAGCTGAATTTTAAATCAAAATACGAATGAATCCCTTTAAAATTTTCTTATTAAGTAACTAAGTTATTAAATATTGAAGTCGGGACTCTTTTCATATGCGTTTCGATAGATTTCTAATCAGCGATGAATTGGAGAAGCCGCAAACACGTTCCCTACCGTGGTCGAAAAGTAACATTTCCAAAAATTAAAAAAAATAGTGAATATTGTGAGTTACCTTTAGAAAATTAAACTGTGGGAATGTATTATTGCACATATTTTATCTCTATTCTCAGCAGTCACGTATAGATGCTGATTTTTAAAGGCAAGACTTCCTTTCTCGAAGCAGTGTGCATCGCAGATAAGCAGATTTACTCTAAGTCCAAACTACCGTTAATTAATAAAAACGCTCCTATTTAAAATCAATTTATTAAAAATATAATCAATATTTCAAAATAAAATATAGCCTATGTTTTAAATTAGCAAGAAACAAGCATTCTGATACAAGTTTCATTTCATTCCATGCAGCCATTTTCAATTCAACTTCGAACAAAAATTCAGCTGACAAACAGAATAACGGTTTTATTTATATAGATCAGAAAGAGAAAACTTTCAGAGAAAAAAAAAAAGATTTTTTTCCGCAACTGTGTCAATTCCATTAACTTCGAGTAATACTTTAATTACATAAAAAACGTCTTGCGACATACTTCCTAGAATGGTTTGTTCTACAGATTTGATGTTTTGGTGTCAAACTAGAATAGTGAAACGAAAGAGGTTCAGTTCTGTTGCCAACAATAGCAACTAAATTCTAAAAGTCAAGAGACAATTCTTTTTAAACCAATTTTATTTTGTTGTCTTTTCCAATTCGATATTGGCTTAATTCCCATCTCCACATTTTAAGCCACATTTTGGATATTTGACGTTGCCACCAAAGCAGCACAATTCTATTGTTTCCCCCTCGTTGAGCTGTTTTCGATCGTCTGCAGTAGAACTTTTATTTTAGTTGACGGACGGATTTATTTCAGATCCTTTTTTTTCCTGCCATTGACGTAATACGCTTGTTCTAAGCGATATTTTTTTATTGTTTATTTTATTTTGTGTACAATTTACGCACATTCGACATTTCCTTTCAAGCGACCACATGAGCAAGCTGAAGAACAAGAAAAGACCTTGCACAACAGTCGTCCGTACTTTTATATTTATTGTTTTATTCCGCTTAAACTGCGATAGATTCGGAGCTTGCCAAGTTGTCTCTGTCTTGCATCAACGTAGGAGCTTTGACAAAACGTTTTTCTGTTGAATGATTTTTATCATCAAGTAAAAACATTTTCCGCATCTTTATTTTGGCAATGAAGAGATTTTCACGGCGCATGGCAATACATTTCCTTTTTACTTTGTAACTCAGTAATATCACAAAAAAATAATAATTCTAAGACAAATTTAATATATGCACTATATATTGAAATAAAAAGTACCTATTAAAATATGGGTGATATGTAAAGTTAAATAAAATCTTGCAAAAAAAATATTTCTTTATGAAAAAATTATTATGTTAAAAAGTATACGTAACGATTTATATATTATATTAAATATTCTGGCCAATATATTCGATAATTACAATTATATTATAAACAGTGAGACAAATCTGTCACTGTAAAAATATATAAATACCGTAAAAATGTAAACATTTTCTGTTTGGAAAATAAGAAAATATTTTCCAAACAGAAAATGTTAGTTTTGTTTTTATTACTGCAATTAGAAATGTGAGAATCAGCTTCAGAATATTAAACATCGAATGATCTTTTAAAGACATGGTAAGAGACATATTTTACATTAATATATTAACAACTAGATTATGTTAACTAAAATGAAGTTATTAGTAACATTATTCTTCAAAAGATAAGTATATATAGCTTTATTCTTCAATACAGATATAAATATAATGAAATCTGAGGGGAAGTAGTCAAACATTTTTTCTAAACTCCAGAATGTTTGAAGGCTGAAATAAAAAAGTTTTAAAATCCACCACGCTTTATAGTCAGTCTTTTAGGAGGATTTTTCATAAATAGTGGATTACATATTAATGTTTTGTAAAAGAGTAAGCATGATGATTCGACGACTGGGATTGAATTCAAGACTCCCCACTCCAAAGTTTACTGTTTTACTATGAGGCCAAGCAATAAAAACTGCAATGAAAATACCGGTTCTCGTTCTATCAAAAAAAAAAAAATGTTCCTAGATGTGGTCGCCAGAATGTTCTAAAAATTACAAGTAAAGAAATGAGGATAGTTTTCTTTATCGGCCCCGGATATCGCCAAATTAACAGTATTTCTTCAAAACATAAAAGTAATTAACAAATTATTTACAATTTAACATATCCATGATAAAAATTCTTTTGGAACTAATTTTGCTGAAGTTACATTGGTGATAAAATAACAATTTCATATAACATTTTGGCGATTTTAGCAAACATTTGGTGACGAGTCTAGTCCCAATAATAGAAAACTACTGCACAGAATTTAATCTTTAAGAACCTAAATTTTGAATAGTAGGCCTTGAATTAAGCGTTGCATATAGATCTAAGAAAAACATTAAGTATATATATTTTATTAAATAATTTTATTTATATTGTTCAGATAAGTTTTTGTTTCTTAAGAAATGTAAAGGAGGCACTGGGGAACGGAAACGAGGCATCTTTTACGACATTCCAACAAGCATAAATGACGTGAAAGATTTGGTATATCAGATAAAATGTACACAGTTTACATATTTCTTGTCTTCGGAGCGATAATGCAATTGAGCTAGCATGCGACGGGCTGTAAACAAATCCATCTCGATCTGGATAAACCAGATTAGTTGAGAAATTGATGCGAAAGATAGAAGCATTGCGTATGGTTCTATGTTCACTTGCGAGGCCAAAAGTTTTCAACAATTTAGTTTCTTGTTGAAATCATTTTCCAAATCACTTTTTTTTATCAAAAAAAAATTACCAGTTAATCTGAATTTGAATATGAATAATGATATTTTGTGTTACACGAAACTATGCACAAATATCAAACATTCATGACTAACAGAACTCCTCCATAAAGAAAATTGGCAAATATTAAGTATTTTTCTGTTGTTGATGGCAACAAACGACCAAGTTATTGAAAAAAGTAATTAAAGGAATAGCTAAAAACATAACTAATTTTTCACACATACTTGCAAATCCCTGATAATTGTAAAAGCATGATTTAAATTATTGGTGAAAATGAGCTTTAGGTCCCCTCCTTGGCACGTTTTCAAAACACCGATGCCATGGCGAAAATTCTACCGCTATTTTAAAATGAAATTTAATTAGTGACCAATGAAAAGGCTAAAACAAACGAGTAATTATTGAGCATGCGCGAAAAACGCTTCAAATTCGTGAGTTGGCGAGTAGGGACCTAAAGCGCAGATTAACCAAATTATTAATAAATACATTAGTGCGTAAAAGTAAACTAATAAATATTATATTTCAACCAATCAATTAGTTCAAACTGTTATAATAAATAAATAAATATATCTTATTTATTTACTGTATATTACCATAGTACTGCAGTGTGTGTGTGTTATTATAAAGTGTTACGAATAATCTAACCTAAAGTATATTTTGAGGAATTTTATGAAATTGTTGTCAATAAAGTTTCAACTCTTAAGATTTCATATAAAAGAGGACTTTTTAGCAATTAAATTAAAGAAAATATAATTAATTAATAAGCATATATCTCTCTTATCTAAATTACTCTAATCAAAATAAAAATTATAATAACGCTTTAAATATAGCCTCTTTCGCTGTATTTATTAATTTTTAGTAATGGAAAACGAAATAGCTTACAATAGTAACGCATAATACTAATATTGTGTAAACTAATTAAAAATAAATTAAACAAATGTCATACAGTAAAAATAAAGGTGTGATGTGCCAGTAAGAAAGAGAAGGAAAAAACTAATTCACAATGAATTACTCCGCTTGTTATAAACCATAATGAGAATTCTATAAGCCTAATTTAAATTAAAAGAGCTTTAAAATTTCGTTTCTTTGCATTTTTTAAACATCATTTTTGCGTTATTTAATTCTTCTAAATATACAAAGGCAAAATTAGAATATATATATATATATATATATATATATATATATATATATATATATATATATATATATATATATATATATATATATATGTAAGACAAGCTCTTTCCCAGTCAACAATTTCTATGAAACTAACTAATCCGTTATCCCTTATTTCGGAATATATTCACAACATTGCCGTTACGGTTAAAATCAAATTGACAAAATACAGAAACAGAAGGAGAAAAAAGTCCCATATGTACATCAATTTAGAAACATAATAAGAAAATTTATGAATAACCTCTTGAATAAGTATACTTTAACCTTGAAGTGTATGATGTAAAAATAACGACTTTTTATAAAAAGCACTAAAACAAAACCACTCATAAGAACAGCAAATTTTAATTGAAAGGGCAGTGGCACCACAAGAACTAAAAAAAGTGAGAGACCGGGGTCACGTGATCTTACTTCGTGCGTGAGGACGCCTACGCCTTATTGTGTTACGGCTTCATAGTGAAGAGGGGGAAATCATGGGTTTTTGCTCAGAAGGTGTGCACACTGTTCAAGCACAGGTGCAAAGGGAAGCCTCGATGCAGACGATTAAATAATATGAATGAAAAGACGTCACTGTGGTTGTAGTAGTGTTTTGTCTACGCAATAATCCCGATGTTTACTACGGCCAATTATGTATCCTTGCGCGGGAAAAAAGAATTCTCTTTCTAGCTGTTATGGGTCACTGCTATTTCTCATGCTATCGGATTATTGATATAGAGAAATATAATTTTACATAAAAACAAATTGTTATTATGAGTTGATTTATTTGCAGCTTTTTTTATGTCTAATTTATTATGTTTTACTAAGCAAAATAAAACAGACAATAAAATAATCAATTGATTAAAATTTAATGAGGGCTTAAACTTAAGAAAATGTGAATTAATTCAGAAAGTCTGAAAATATTATAGAAACAGGTTATAGCGTTTAGTAATCGATCAACAGCCATGCTTTTTTTAGAGAATCGAAACACATACGGAGATTAGAATATTTTGCTCTCTTAATTATAAAAAATAAATTATCATATTTAAAAATTATGTACTTTAAAAATTGCAATTTTTAGAGTTATAATTTAAGAACATCAGTATGTATTATTAACATATCTTACGAAGACCAGCTAGTTATTGAGATTATTTTGCCTTATTTTTCTAAGAGTAACGCGTAAATAATATTGAAACTTTTCATGTATTCTGTGAGTAGTATTTGATGGGAGATTCAATATTAAAATTTCACTGATGAAATCTAACCTTCAGATTCTCGAAATCTTTGTCAATGCCCAGCAAACATAATTTTAGAGTTTCGTTTTGTGATTATCACATTTTTTTATGTTAATAACGAGTCGCTTGGGACCACAGTGGGTAGTCTGAAGGCAGAAGGTTCGATGACTGGCCGAGTCGAAACAGACGCGCTGAGGAGGATGACAGTTCAGGTCTCGACCTAACCCGTGGTGCAATATTACAATAATTTATATTTTTTTATAGATATTAAGGAATGCATTTCTCTTTAAGAAAAACAAAACCAATAAAAATTTAATGGATAATAATTTTTTATAGAACATATTACTATCAACATTAGATCAACAACAGGGTAATTCCGAATCCACAAGACAGCACTAACTCAGAACTTGGTTTCTAAGATCATGCTCTTACTTAGAGCTTTAAGTAGCTTTTTGAATAGATAGATATTGCAGTGGTTTGGAGTCTGCCTTACCTTAATTTAGGTCTTGGTTTAATCGGTCCTTATATGTGAAAAAAAAATCGTAGACTGACTAACAAACCATAGCAAGCGGCTATTTAACTTGTATAGACAGAAGTCCAATCCAAATTTAAATAATAACTTCTTAATCGAGACACGTACACATAGCTCATTTAGCTGATATAATAAGTTCTTCATTTTTTTTTTTTAAGTTTTCTTCAAATTGTTAATCAAAGGCAAAATTATAGGTCCAATTAATATAAATTTTGTAAGAATATTATCCACGGTGGAGTAGAATGTCTATAAATTTCAGCAGCAAAAATAAGCAGATAATAATAAAAAGTCGTAAGTTTTAAAACGTTTCTTAAGATTAAGCTATTTCTTTAAAAAATACAAATTAAAATCTAGTATTTTATGACAGTAAAATGAAAAATTTAAATATTTATTGAGAAACATACAATCAACAATCGAAATGAATGATAAACATTTTGAAAATAGAATTCCTTTTAAAAAACTTATTTTTTTAAAAATAATTGAAATGAGATTAACCGAAAAATTGTTTTTCTTATAAATGAAGTTTTCCAAATTTTAATAACTATTTTTAACTTAATTACTTTCTCTTAAGTAATTTTCTTTCTCATCTAGAAAAAAATAATTAGGTGAAAGGATGCACAAAATGTTAAACAAACAATTTAATTGTAAGCTCTTATGACACACATTATACTGCTTTTATTTATTATGACGCCTATAGAAATATTCTCTGACTGCATTTAATAATTATAATATTTTTAATGAGAAAAAGTGAATAAAAAAAATATGAATTCATATTTTTAGTTTCGGTTTGATTAAAATTATTCAACTATAAATATTGTTTCCAGACGCAAAGTGAAAATGTACATCAGACAGAACCAATAAAATAACAATTTAATAATCATGACAATATTTTTCTTTTAAAATTTCACACATAATTTTAAGAAATAATTATATTATTTTACCAATTCAATAGATTTAATTCAATTATTTGAACTCTGTTATGTATATTGCATACATTCAGTTAATAGACAAATATATAAATTAAGATAAAAGGAACATTAATAAATTAATCTTTTGTGTAAATATTACATAAAAAAAATAAAGGAAAATCATACAGAATTTTATTTTGTAGTTCAATTACTTAGAAAAGGGGAAAAATGGCAATCAATACAATTTGAAAAAAATTCAACAAATATTAATTATTTAATTCAATGACAATGTGTATAATAATTTCCATTTTTTTTAAATAATGACTTTTATTTATATTTTTTATTTTCATTAAGTTTATAGCTAAAATAGTTTTAATATTTTTCATAAAATATTATCAGAGAAACGAATAAGAATCGCAAACAAAATAATATAATTCATATTTCGAAATTTGATTTACTTTATAATCTATAAATTCCCAAATTTGGCACCATTTTTTTGGTTTAATCTAAGCCTTTGAGTTTATTTTATGCAGTTTTATTTTTATTTATTATTTTCTTTTCTTCTTTTTTCCTTAAAAATCTTCGCTGTGAACCCCAGTTGATAGAAAGCAGCATTCAGCTCAAGACGAAGACGCAGAACACGTGCATGGGGGCCTACTTGGGGAATCAGCGGGAGGTTTGCCCCCGCCAAAACAAAATTTTGCTACCCCCGTGTCAGAGGTGAAGACGCTAAGAAAGAGGGGGTGCGTTTACTAAATCCAGGACTAAAGGGGAGTTTTTTTACCCATCTACATCTACACTTTATTTATATGCAGAAAATATTGCAATTGATGCTTCATAAAATATTTTGAAAACGATTTCAAACTGTAGGACTTTCTTTAAGAACTTTTTAGAAAAATGATTCTTAGAAAGAATTTTTTTTTAATTATTGTACTCCTAATAATTTAAAATATAAACTAAAACACATTAATAATGAAAGAAAAATATAAAAAATTAAAATTATATTAAAATAAATAACATATTTATTTTAAAGTAACAAATTATTAAAATAGTAACAGAAAAAAATATTAGCAATCGAAAAGAAAACGATATTAATGAAAGATAAGAAATAAATCGAAAGCAAATGAAATGAACGGGAGGTTAAAATGTGTAATGATTGCTTTATTTTTGACCCTCTAACAAGTGGTATAAATCTTACAACAAAAGAAGTCTTAGTATAGAATAAAATGAGGAAATAACCATTTGAAAGATTTTTATGACAAGCAATAACTTTCTCTCTCTCTTTTTTTTTCATGATTTGATATTTCAGACAATCTTTTCCTTCAATTGCCTTTCAAAAACAATTCTTTTTAGGAGATTGATTATCGTTTCAAAAAACAGCTTAATTTTAAATATAGACATAGCTTAATATGCATAGAAACAACATAAAATTACGTAATAAATAGAATAATAGTATAACCACTTTTAAAACGTAATTAATAGCAATGATCTCAGTTATAATAATAAAAAAGTGAACAATTTTTGTGTAAAAAGTAAAATAAACAAAAACAACTTTTTTATATTAAAAATGTTCATCATTTCTGCAAGTTTATGGAATCTGAATTCAAACCTGGAGAATATATACTTAAAATGTTAAATTTAATAAATAAGAATTATAATTTATTTAAGTAATCAAGGTGAAAAAATTCATGAGCATACAATTAATGAATTTAATTCATAAAATTAATGTCAATAAGATTTCAGACGCATTTATAATGTAATATAAAATAAAAATTTACAGCCTAGATTTCTGACATAACTTAAAACTCATAATCACAAATTTTTTAATGCATATTCTCATTTCATTTGATTATCTTTTTGAAATTCTGCCCCTCAATTTTATTTTAAAAAATTATATTTATTTTTCATTGTCATTTAATTATTTATATAAGAAATTTATATTTGCATTTAATTATATAAGAACATTAAAATTCACTTAAAATAGCAGAATATAAAAATTTATATTATTCCTGATTTAAAATTAAGATCATATTATATACAGCAACAAGGTATGAGTAGATTGTGCTTAAGGTAAATTATGAGTATTTAATCAAATTATGCAAATTAATTTCAATATAAGTTAATGTATTGCATATTGCAATATACGATGTTCCACAATGTACTTACAAATGGGCTATACGTCGTAATGAAAATTTTCTACCAATTTAATAAATATTAGAAATAAAAAAATTTATTTTAAATAAAAAAAACAATTAAATATTATTTAAAAATTTAAAATTAAAAAAAATAATTCTTAAAATTTTTTATTAGTCTGGTTTTATATAAATTTTGAATTGATAAAAAATATTTATTAAGTTACACATTTTCAGCCAAATGTATCATTTTGAAGAAAGTAAATTATTTTTAATATTATTTTTTTTGTATAAAAATATTTTTATAATAATAATAACTGCATTTAATAATAATTATACTACTGAAGTAAATTATGCTTTGTTTTTCGTGACTGCAAAATAAAAAAGTCTTATAGTATATTCAAAAATTATCTATTAACATTAAGAGAAATTATTACAAAATTAGTAAGTTATTGACATGCAAAACTCTTAATATTTCCCTAAACAAGTTAGATGTTTACCACCTGTCACAATAATAAAAACAAGTGATATTAGTTATTCCCGCTATTTTCAGTCAAGTGTTAGCTCATGCGCCGCAATGAGTCGCGCGCACATGTCAATAAAGCATTAGATCTCGTCGAGCTACTTACCAATCAACTCACGCCCAAGATTAAAAGCAACGCCAACTTCGAATGGAACAGCAATTTGGCTTTAAAAAAAAATCCAAAGAGATGCACGGCTGTTATAACTTTTATAAAGCACTCACATGCACAGTTTCAAAATATCTTGCTAACTTTAGCATAGTAAACAATGCGCATAAAAATAAATACTCCGTGCACACACAGAAGTAATTGATAGTTCCAAGTCTAGTAGCGTTCGCTCCTTACAAACTTCATCGGTCGGCGAACACTTTTACAGAGCGTGGTTTTTTCTCCGCGAATTCGAAGCTGCCGTGCTTGTGTGTACTCTCAAGACAGTTTGAGGTTACCATAACAACCACGCCAAAAACGTCGCCAAGGGATGCGAGCAATGTGCTTCTCTTGAGATTGTTTACTTTCCTGATGTTAAATGAATATTTTTATTTCACTTCAACTAACATAAATAGCATTTTTAATGAAACAAAAATTGTTTGTTACTTTTAGAATTGAGAAGCACTTACTTTTATTGAATTAATTAATATAAATATATTTAGTGAAAGATTGAAATACTTTTTCATAAATGTTTTATTATTTTTTTGAGGTGTAAAAAAAACACTAATTTTCTGATTATTTATTCTATTTATTAAGATGGATGTACATACAGAAAGCATAAACGAAACACTCATACACTATTTTTTCAACAAAGCTTGAGATTTGCTTGAGTTGGAATTAATTTTACCACTAGAATACACTGTCAGTGCCGAAAAAGCATAACTTATTTCAATAAATAAAATCATCATTTTTCTTCAAAAATAGTTTCTAATTTTAAAATAAGCATTTAAATAAAAAATTTCATTTCGAAACAATGTTGTATTCAATTCTAATTTTTTTCTTGGAATTTTTTACATAGCACTGACTTTTTAGCGCTTAAAAAAATGGCTTATACATTTAAATTTTAAACTTTTTTGTAAATTATAAAATGAAAATACACGAATTATTTAAAAAAATAAATAAAGCAACTTTTAAAATGTTAGTATCATTTTCTCTTTCATTTCAAAAATTTCATTTTTTTAGCAATTCAAGAAAGTACGTAAAACTTACCCGGTTATAATGTTTCAAAAATTACTTTATATAATAATAAGTTTTGAGTACATCGGAGTAATTATGAATAAATACTCATAGAAAGTTATTATAGTAGGTGGAGTATCAGGAAAGGCTTAAATAAAAACTGCCTCATAAGCGCAATAGATATATACTGCATTTGAAAACTATAAGAACCATAAGAAAAAAATGCTTGATTGACAATGTGTATTAAATCAATTTTGCTCTTTAATTTATACAGAATATATTTTATAATGTATTTAACACTTTCCATGAATATTAACTGAAAAAAGGAAATGCTTAAAAATAATTTTTCACAACTAGTCAAAATAACTTTTAATTTTATTCAAGTCAAAAATTAATGTGGGAATTAAAAAGCTACCAAATTGAGTTTTCAGTTAAAGCACAGTATCGAGCTCTTGAAAAAATTCTTGCAGAATGTGTACATTCTTGTATATAGCATTTCATATATTGCTATATTCTTGAGCAAAGCCTTAGATAGTATCTTGTACATGGACATGTTCTTGTGGAATAACATTGCTATCTGAGAGGGCTTTTTCAGAAATTCTCTTTTTGTTGTTTTCATACTGAATTTCTATTAAGAAAGATTTTCCATCAACACAGAAGCTCAGAGGCTACATATAATATATATATATATATATATATTATATGTAGCCTCTGAGCTTCAGTGTTGATGGAAAATCTTTCTTAATAGAAATTCAGATATATTAACCAAAAAAGAGAATGTAGCGAAAACTTTGAAGAATCGTCTTGCAGAAATGTTACAATACTTTTAGTAGAAATAGGATAAATAATTAATACTCGTTATTTTTACAAAAATACTAGTTTCCTATAGGGTAGTAGTTGCGGATAACAAAATTAACAGCCCTTACATTCAAAAGCAATAACCAAAATTTAATATTGAAATAAAACTAAGTATTGGGCATATTCTCTAACATGCATTGCTTTTTGTCCTGGTACTTCCTAGGTACTTGAATATACATACAGTCAGGTGATGTGCAAAGGAAGAAACCCTGGAATTTTGTGAGCATTCATTGTGTGTGCGTTGAACGAGCAATATAACATATACTTTTCATCCTTAAGCAGAGGAGGATTTCAATCAAGTAACGCGTTTAACACTTCATTCTGAAGATAGTAATTTGAATCATTTCATGACAATAAATATTCTGTAATTCAGTAAAATATTTAATAAAAGAAATAGTTTTAATTCAACCATTTTTCTTTAAAATACGAAACGAAATATCTGAATTAATTTATTAATATTCTTTTTCTAGTCCCTTATATATTTAAATATCAAAGATGAAAAGAACCACTAATAAAAGAAAGTCACATTTGAAGCTTAGAAATCCTTACAATATGACACAAGTATGGTTAATCGTTTAAAACAACTTATTTACTTATTTTTGTAAAAATAAAATAAAATATTTTATTATATATCCTAAAAAAGCTCAGGAAAAGCATAAATACACCTGTAACAATAATTGTTTCGTTTCACCCTAGAGGTACCATGATATAAAAAGTTGCACGTGACATATAAATCATTTTTATGATATGCCGATGTCTATTTACCATTGTTTCACACCATATATTCATTTCAAAACTCAATATTAATAGAAATACGTGAGGAATTTATTGTTCATATAATCATTACAACCACATTACAGAAATAGGCAATATTATCTAACAGTTTCATCCATTTCAACTAACATTTGTTTCTCTTCAAATCCTATTTTAAAAAAGTACATGGGGGAAAAAACGGGTGAAATGGTAGAAATAAACGCGATATAGCGCCAAATCGGGAATATAACAAGTTTTTCACCGGCTTTATAATCAAAGCTTACTTCTCGACCAATCGGGTGGCGTTCGCTCGTGTTTCTCCCGGGTCTCCTAGACGACTCGTACTGTGAAAGAGGTGGGGGGTGACAATTGGGGCAAGTTTTGCAAAGTAGTTTAAAAAAAAGAAAAGACCGTTTCTGGGGAAAGAAAAAAGGGTGAAATCGTCTGTGTGCAGGCATGGCCGTGATGGGGGGGATCTGCTATGGTCACCTCCAATTGATGGTGATACGAAGTCCTGGCAACATGTGGTGAATGAAGCATGGCTCAGGGCAAGTCAGGTCGACCAGTTTCTCCCCATTCGTAAGAAAAAAAAATGTCGCTTACTGAAAGTCTAGTAGTAAACATTAAAAAAAGCTGCCTTTTTACTTTTTCTCTACAAAAAAACGTTGCAAGAAGAAATAACGTCAATTCGTAACATTTAAAAAATAATTAAATATTACACAATCTTAGTAAATTATAGAAAAATGGGTTTTTTTTTTTTTTTTTTGTAATTTCATTTGCGTGCTGATGAGAATTATTTTTATAATCATAATATATTTCAGTATTGAAAATTAATTTTATAAAATATGCATACCATCTAATCAAGAAGAAAAACGGCAAATTAATTTTGCTATTTCATTCAATTTATTGCTTCTAATATTTTATTTTCTGTGTGAATAATCTTTTAATATTTTTTTTTACTATATATATATATACATATAAACAAACTATTTTTATTGAAAATTAAAAATAAATTAATATTTTCATATTTTGGGTAGATGAAAGCTCGCAGTGAAACAAAATTTCTAGGCGTTTGTGTAACTGTAAAAACTTTGCCATATTTTCAGACTATCACTTGAAGTAAAGGGCTTCACTCTCCAAATATGATTCAAATTATCATTTTAATAGTTTATAGAATATAAATAACTAAAATAAAAGTTTAATTGGCAAAATTAATGTAAATATAAAAATCATATTTCTTTCATTTAATTAAAATTATATTTATGCATTAATTTCTTATTATATTTTTTGTTATAAGAAAAAATTAGTGATATGTATGCATATATATATAGTCCAGTTTTCCATATGCTTTTCTTCTTCTGGATTATTAATTATTTTAGCATCAATATCAAGACATACATTTCTCATAGGGATCCAGAAACAAGTACTCTCTTTTTGGAATCTTTAAATAAATTTTTTTCAAATGCTAACTTTGATTTATAAATAATTTCAGAACCTAAAGTGCTATTTTTGCCTGGGGTCTATTTATTTCAATCAATTTAGTAAACAATGCTATTTTTGCTCTTGTTTTAACATCCTTTTTTTCTGTTTGAATGAAACATGCATTTTTAGTTATTTTTTTAAATTTAATTTTTATTTATAACTGTCATATGCACTAAAATATAATTATAAATGAACTTTTGTAACTGCATAAAACAGTTTTTAAAAATGTTTTATTCATATTAGCTTCCATTTAAAGAGAATAAATGCTTCTTTTAATTGCCATTGCTTTTCACTATTTTTAGAGAAATACATTCGAAGAATTTATAGTAGCAAAAATTGAGAAACTTTTTAAGAATTTGAAATAATTTATTGCGTGTAGACATTTAGGAAAAATTAGGAACACTTAGAACATTCTAATGAATGAATGAAATGAATATGGCACACTTAGAACATTCAGTAAAACTTTGTAAAAAGCTTAAATTTTAATATTTAAAATTGTAATATAAAATAAATGCTTCATTCACAGAGTAGTAATGAAGTATTCTCTGATGAGAAGATTAAAGAGATTTTTTGATTTAATCTTGTCAAGTCGTGAAGAGATATACCAAATACAACATTAAATATCCTAGTGACATATTACAGACCATTGCATCAATTAACATAACGAAATAATTGTGAACTGTTAAAGACATAAATTAATTTTTTTTTATTGAAAAATGAATTTTTTTAGTTACGAAATGTAAAAAATACCAAAAAATTATTAATTCTGTATCAGTGAATTCAAACTACCAAACACTAAGTAAAAAAGGCCATAGTTAGTTTATATATATATATATATATATATATATATATATATATATAT
>JAPDSC010101179.1:0-14307 GCA_026290005.1 Latrodectus geometricus | reverse complement strand
GTGGTCTAGGGGTATGATTCTCGCTTAGGGTGCGAGAGGTCCCGGGTTCAAATCCCGGTCGAACCCTTACTGCTTGCATATTGTTTTGAGCAGGCCTAAGTTGAACAATTACAAGAAACCTAGAAAGGAAAGAGCAAAGATGGTTGCTTTGTTACATGATTGTCATTTGTTATGCCGAATTTATATTAAAGCGTTTCAGTAAATATTACTATTGCAGCGTTATTAATAAGGAAATTTTTATATTAGCTTTCCATTTAGTCTCAGCAAATGTTGTACATAAAAATTTTCTACAGCTATATTTATATTAAATATAAATATTTAGAAATTCTCGGTATAATCAGAATAGAAATCATTCTGTATAACAAAAGTAACATCATTGTAGATTTAGTTATATCTTACAAGAAATGTTTCGACTCGTTTGCACGGCTCGGTGGTCGAGGGTTATGATTCGCGCTTAGGGTGCGAGAGGTCCCGGGTTCAAATCCCGGTCGAGCCCTTACTGCTTGCATATTGTTTTGAGCAGGCCTAAGTTGAACAATTACAAGAAACCTAGAAAGCAAAGAGCAAAGATGGTTGCTTTGTTACGTGATTGTCATTTGTTATGCCGAATTTATATTAAAGCGTTTCAGTAAATATTACTATCAATATACAGCGTTATTAATAAGGAAATTTTTTATTAGCTTTCCCTTTAATCTCAGCAAATGTTGTACATAAAACTTTTCTACAGCTATATTTATATTAAATATAAATATTTTGAAATTCTCCGTATAATCAGAATAGAATTCATTCTGTATAACAAAAGTAACATCAATGTAGATTTGTTTATATCTTATAAGAAATGTTTCGTCCTCTTTGCACTGCAGGTTGGTCGAGGGTTATGATACGCGCTTAGGGTGCGAGGGGTCCCGGGTTCAAATCCCGGTCGAGCCCTTACTGCTTGCATATTGTTTTGAGCAGGCCTAAGTTGAACAATTACAAGAAACCTAGAAAGGAAAGAACAAAGATGGTTGCTTTGTTACGTGATTGTCATTTGTTATGCCGAATATATATTAAAGTGTTTCAGTAAATATTACTATTGCGGCGTTATTAATAAGGAAATTTTTATATTAGCTTTCCCTTTAATCTCAGTAAATGTTATACATAAAAATTTTCTACAACTATATTTATATTAAATATAAATATTTAGAAATTCTCTGTATAATCAGAATACAAGTCATTCTGTATAGCAAAAGTAACATCAATGTAGATTTGTTTATATCTTATAAGAAATGTTTCGTCCTCTTTGCGCTGCAGGGTGGTCGAGGGTTATGATTCGCGCTTAGGGTGCGAAAGGTCCCTGGTTCAAATTAAGGTCGATCCTTTACTGCTTACATATCGTTTTGAGCAGGCCTTAGTTGAATAATTTCAAAAAACGTAGAAAGGGAAGAACAAAGATGGTTGCTTTGTTACGTGATTGTCATTGGTTATTCCGAATTTATCTTAAAGCCTTTCGGTTTATATGACTATCAATATACATTGTTATTTTAATAAAGAAATTTTTATATGAGCTTTATTTTAAAACTCAGCAAATGTTGTGTAAAAACATTTTCTACAACTATATTTATATTGATTATAATATATTTATATGCTTATATATTTATATGCTATTTTTTTATATGATCTGGACTAAATTTGACGATTACTGAAAAAAACTTAGAAATGGATAACAGAGAAGGGTGCTTTTTTACGTGATTGTCATTGTAGATATAAGTGTTTCAGTAAGTATTACTATAAATTTACGGCTTTATTTTAATAAGGAAATTATTATATGCGCTTTCCTTGCAAACGCAGCAAAGGTTGTAGAAAAACGTTTTCTACAAATATATTTATATTGATTGTAAATATAAAATATATAGACAATCCCTGTGTCATCAAAATAAAACTCTTTCTTTATAACAAATGACTGATGAATGTAGTTTTGTTGATGTCTTTCTCGTACATGGAATGTTTCATTATCTTTGTAAGGCTCTGTGGTCTAGGGGTATATTTTCGTTTAGAAGGCGTGAAATCGCGTGTTCAAATCATGGTCGACCCCTTTCTGCTTATTTTTCTTTTGAGCAGAGCTAAGTTTGACAATTACTAAAAAAACTTATAAAATGAAAGAATAAAGAATTCTTGTTATGTGATTGTCATTGGTGATTTCGAATTTATGTTAAAGTGTTTTAATCAGAGGTACTAACAATTTTTGGCGCTATTTTAATGAGGATATTATTATTTGAGCTTTTCTTGCAAACACAACTAAAGTTGTTAAAAACGATTTCTATAACTATATTTATATTGATTATAAATATAAAATATATAGACAATCCCTGTTTAATCAAAATATAATTCTTTCTATATAACAAGAGACAAATAAATGTAGTTTTATTTATATCTTCCTCGTACCAGAATGACTTCTAGCTGTTTGTAAGCCTTGTTGGTCTAGAGGTATGATTCTCTCTTATGGTGCGAGAGGTCATGAGTTGAAATACCGGTCTAGCTGTTTCTGCTTATTTCTGTTTTGAGCAGGACTAAGTTTGACGATTACTGAAAAAACTTAAAAATGGAAGAACAAAGAAGGGTGCTTTGTTACGTGATTGTCATCGGAGACTTGGAATTTATCTTAAATAAATTTTAAAGTAAAATTAAAAATTACAATATATAGATATTCTCCTTTCTTTTAATAAGGAAATAATTTAAATAGCATTTTGTTAAAGAGCAATGATTATGCGAAAGCGTTTTCTAAAATTAAAATTATATTGATTTGAAGTATGGAAAAAAATTTTTTTCTATCAAATTTTTTTTTCTAATAACCCTTTGGCCAGAAATTGCTAAACATTTAGCGGTACGCTGTGAGAATCTGTGTTTCATGTCATGGTGGCGAGCTGTTTTACCTACGGAACACCACCACAAACCCAATTATAAGACGTTCCACATTCATTCCTTATCTCAGGAGAAAGAAACACAAAGAAAGCGATGCCTTAGCCGGGAATCGAACTTTGATACCGATGAATTAGTAGTTAGGAACACTAACCACGCAGCCAACGGCCACATGAAGCTAACCTTTTTAGAAATAAAGTAAAATTTTTTCAGTTTTACTGTGTGATAATTAAATGTATTTTAATTTGTTATTTCATTGTAAAATGCTTCTTATTTCACACATGGTTCAGTTGCTTAGGGGCATGACTTTTGCTTAGGGAGTGAGAAGCCCTGAGTTCAAATCCCGACCAAGCATTTTTTGGTTTTGAACTTAGGACATTTTGAACCCTGAATGTGAATCATACGTTAGACCACCGAGCCATGTTTGAAGATAGAAACATAAAAGCACATTTATCTGTGACACTTTTATGCAGAACAAATTTCCTTTTGATTTATGTTTCGATTTTCTATTTATAATATTTATAGTATTGGTTGTATGAAACGTTATCATGAAATCGTTGCTGACTTTTCTATTAAATTTATATAATAGTTTCCTTATATGTTATTTCTGTGTATGCATAGATAATATGTAAAAAAGCCACGTTAAATCTCTTCTATCACTTTGCTACAAGCTACTATTCAATTTTATATATTACGCAATTTTTTCTAGTCTTTTTTTTTTTCATTGTTGAAATTTTTTTTCTATTTTTTAGTGTTATGTGGATGTGATTTTTTGGTATATTTGATATTGCATATCTCGAAGATTAGTTGTAAATTTTAGTAGATATACCTTGAGTTGATGATAACTTATTATATTCATTAAATATTACTTTACATATTTATTGGCAAATTATAAGGCATAAAATTCATTATGTATACCTTATAGGTGGATCTTTATATATATTATGTTTACTATTTACGTATTTTTGCTTTCTTGTTTATAGACTTGATTTGGCAAGAATAATATTAATGAGTTATAAATGTATTGATATTTTATAAAGTATAATGCTTACTTTAATATGTTTAATAATGAGTTTTCTTTTGCGTGTGCTATTTATGGCTTGCGAATTGTATATGTATGGTATATAAATAATATGCTTATTAAAAATTGTTTTTCCATTATATAGTTAATTTCCGAATGTAATGATATTTAATAAAGCTTATACTATTTAAATTTTATTCATTAATGAATTTATTTTCTTTAGTTTAATAATGAATAGGTGAATACGATTTTGTGGGAATTTATAAGTGTTTAATAGCATATAATATTTAATCACAATCTTTATTCAATAATAGATTTTTACTTATTGTTTACGTAATAGTGAATATGTAAATTCTCTTATGAGTGAATTTACAGGTATTTAATAGCCTATAGTATTTCATCTAATCTTTATTCACTAATGAATTTATATTCATCTTTAGTTAATAATAAAAATGTGATTACTATTTTGTGTGAATTTATAAGTATTTAATAATGTAGTGTTTAGCAATATCTTTATTCAATAATGAATTTATTATCATTCTAAATTTTTAATAATTAATATGTTAACCTCAGTTTATTTAAAATTTATCTTTACATCTATATTGGAAATACTGTTATTTTTAAGGCGTCTTTATTCTATATTTACAAACTTATAACATATTGATTAAACGTTATCTGTATAAAAGTAACATTTAATATTTATAGCTCATTTGTTTTGCATACAATTTACATGATTCATAGTTAAGATCATAGATTTTAATCAATGAGTAGTGAAATTTCATTTTAGGCTAACCAAGAATTTCTCTCGTGCTTCCCTAAAGCATCTACTTTTGTATGAGGTATTCAATAGCGTTTCACTTCCTATATTGTTGAATACACTTACATATACACCACAGCGATTCATCATAGCTTTCTTGAGGACTAAGTCAAACATATTTACGTTTCCAAAGGCACCGCCTACATTTCAAATGATCCCTCTACCTTTGTTTATTCCTGATGATATCCCGTGCTTTGCAGGGTTATTCCTTGAATATAGGCTTAATCGGAAAACTGTCTCTTTGGCAAGATTGTATTAAAGAAATATTTTACGTAAAGTATTCTTATAGCATTCTAATGAAATAAGTTTTTTCATAACCGTGAAGATATTGAACAGAATTTTATGATTTCAATATAGCAAATTTTCTAATCATCTAATCTTTTGCCGGAATTTTTTGAGCTTTATATGTTGATGCTTGGAATTTTTTTATAACATTAATTTACTGCAACTTTTCTGAATGGTATTGTGGTTTTAAGGACTATACTGAAGTTGTTTGCCCTCAGCATTGATGTACTGAGGGGAACGAGAACTTATTATTATGGGAAATCTGCTGCTTAAAAAATAAAGATGTTTACTAATTGATATTTGCTATTCTTTTAATTTTCTTTGAAAGGCAAAATGAAAATAGATACCACGTGTAAATCAGTCAACAAAAGTGAAAGCTTAATATTTTCCGTTACTTAAATTAAAATAAGAAATATATATATATATATATATATATATATATATATATATATATATATATATATATATATATATATATATATCTGCTTTCTTATTAATTCCAATGCATTTCGGGTAGGTGGCATTTTAGAAAATCCGAAAACACTTTTGGTAAAGAGGACAAAAACAATTTTTGAGCAATCTTAAGAAAAGTAATTATTGTGGTTTCTTATAAAATATTTCTAAAGTATATGCAGAAAGAACGTTTAATAAGATAATCATACTAAACCAAGTGGTTACGCATGGATGAAAATGTCAAAAGTAGGGATATAGAACCCCTCAGTTCTTGAAGCGAACAGATTCCTGAAATATTGTTATATCATTTAAATTAATTGCATAGTAACATAAGAAACTTTCCAGTGAGTTCAAATCACCATTAATTACGATTTTAAGTATCAACAATAATCAAAACTTTACAAAGAAACATAACCAATGTCAAAAATTAGACTGTGACTAACATCATGTTTTATGTTTCGCTGTGTTCCATGGATCTACTCTCAGTTCGATTCCGAGTAAAAATTCTCGGCGATCACTTAGAATAAGAATTTTGCTTATATATATGATTGTACTATACGTTTCCAGTACTTAATTCCACCAATAAAAAGTCTCCCAACACTGCTAACCAACTCTTAATTTTAAATCTCTTTCAGGTGAAAAGGTGGACATCTGAGCTGTCACTATTCCTCCTCAAAGACATACCAATCATCACACATTACTTTTTTTAAGCATTTGACTATGAAGGCAGCGAAACGACGTCAGATATTGCTTTGTTAAAAGAGTGATAATGAACAATAATAATGAAGAAGAAAATCAATTGAATAGCAAAACATGGGCTTCACATGGATCGTGTATCGAACCTGCAAACATCCGAACACGAGAAAAAATGTCTTTTTTAAATAAACTACATATATCCTTAGTAATATTGAAGATATTGCAAGTCACATTAATTAACATATTTAATTTCTTTAGAGGTGCTGATTAATTGATGAAATTATTTGATTGCACTGTTCTTGACACTGTCAGAAAATACCGTGGTCAGGAGATCTAATTATGATGGAAGTTTTTTATTCATATCGAGATCTTTTTGGATATCACTGGATTTAAAGAGAAGAAAGCCTACTCAGATGTCATCTAATCAACTGTCATAGTACATGTAACCAGAAAATCTATCGGGCCGCCCAACCAGTCTAGTGTTTAGCTTAACTGATTACAGATGGGAAGGACCTGGGTTTGAATCCCGACTAGGGCATGGATGTACATTCTCTTTCTCTCTCTCTCTCTATGTTTCTTGTCCTTTCCTCAGATGATGAATGAATGTGGCCCGCCCTATAAACGGGTTTGTGGTAATGTGGCGTGGGTGATGCTACTCGTACCTGCGTGACTTGGTTCACAAGTGCCCTCCAGGTAACGATAAAATGAGTAGCAGTTTCTGGCCTTGTTGCGGCTAATGGGCTAATATACTATACTTCCGGCAGGGCGGCCGCCATTAGAAACAAAAAAAAAGAAAAAGAAAATCTATCGTAACATAATTTTTGAATAGTTTGCGTGGGATGTTATTTGTATCAGTAATAAGTAGCAAATAACATAAATCATTCAACTTATTTCATTTCAATTTATTAAATCACAAATGAAAGTTATGATTCACTTTCTTTAATAAAAAATTAATGAAAATGGCTTTAACATAATAATATGTGAAAGAAATAATTTATTGAATTTAATCTTCGAAAGTACTTATGAATTACACATACAAGAGTTTTCGGTCAGGTGATTTCTTCAAGATCATGTACATCTAAAATCACGTGACTATGTATTAGATAAAATTGTAAAAAGTCAATCATAATTCAAAATGAATAAATGGATGCGTTTAAGCATATTTAGTAAAAATATACATCATGGGTTATTTAATTTATTAAAATTAGGCAAAACTTCTTTGACACAGCGTGGGGAAACGACCAACGAACCTCCTGATGCTATTAGGCATTTATAAGATTCATCACGTCATTTGTCCTTAGGAGAGACTTTTCCTAGGTAATAGGTTGTACTCATATGTCATGAGATAGAGATCCCGGAAAATTCTCAAGCACTCACCTCGATACACTCGAAAGGAAGATATACAACATTTATCATTTAAGAAGTGATTACTTTCAAATCCGAGAATTAGGTAATGATATTTTAGGTTTTACGTAATGGAGTCGCCGTCCAGCCTGTCTAGTGGTTAGCGTAATTGACTACGGATGGGGAGGACCTGGGTTCGAATCCCGGCTCGGGCATGGATGTACTTTCTCTTTCTCTCTCTGTGTTTTTTGTCCTTTCCTCAGATGATAAATGAATGTGGCCCGCCCTATAAACGGGTTTGTGGCAGTGTGGCGTGGGCGATGCTCCTCGTACCTCCGTGACTTGGTTCACAGATGCCCACCGGGTAACGATAAAATGAGTAGCAGTTTCCGGCCTTGTTACGGCAAATGGGCTAATGTACTTACTTGCTCAAGGGTGCCCGCCATTAAGAGAAAAAAAATCATAATGGAGTCAAGTGACAAAAGAAATGAAAATGTAAAGTAATGAAGCATGTTAATTATAAAAAAGTATAAATCTGCTTTTATTAGAAATTCATTCCTATAAGGAAATACAATGCAATCAAAGGGAACTGCAATATTTTGGACTCAATCTGTGATATTTTCGTGTTCCAGGGGTACAGGGTTCAACCCCTGTAACCGTGAATGACCCTTGTGTTGAGAGAAACCTTAGAGGATACACTTTTGTAGAGTCACATGCTCCTCCATCGGTGTGGTGTAAAAGCTGGGAGAGAAGATATAAAGCTTACGTATTTTTTAGCCTTGAATTAAATTTTTAAAGTGATTCTTTTGTTAAGCGGCTGACATAAACTTTAAGAAAGACAATGAATTTGGACAACGCAAATGAGTTATAAAAAACAAACTACAAATTTAAAAAGTAAATAAATATTGAAAGATTTAATTTTTATAGAACAATTTTAGTTACTATTATTTCTTATATTAAGTATATCGTCAAAAATATCTTATGGTTTGGTATTTTTTCATATTTACAAAAATTGGATATTTATTATAAAATAAACAATATTTAATTACAAAGTATTAGTATAATTGATATCTCTAAATGTACCAATTACATTATTATCTAAAATTATTAGCTCCAAACTTTTAGTCTACAAAATCCAGATAAATTTAATCCTAAGTATATTTAGAGATGAGAATGTTTCAAATGTGATTATTGACGGAATGTCAAAATCCATCGATATATTTCTATGTAGTAATCAATCAAGATTTGCACATTATTGTAAGAATGTACATCAATCTGTCTCACGAATAGTTTTGTATTAAATTAGATTTTTCTTTGCAATCTAGTTGTAAACGACGTTGCTCTCATTTAAGACAAAATGTCGTAAATGATGTTCAAGATTTTACAATGATATTAAATTATAAGCGAAACATAACCCATGCTAATATTTTTGATATTATTCCATTTCGCCTATGCAAACGATAAAAACGATAAATACCAGTATTGAAATCAAACAAAATATTACTAAAGGCAACCTTTTGCTGTTAGTAAAAATTTCAAATTATTTTTAAAATTTTAGCCTCCAAAAAAGCATTTATTATTATTATTATTAGATGTTTTAATCTATATTCTATTTATTATCACCAAAATGTCAATTTGATATAAGATGGAAAAATTTGTTGCCCAATGATAGAAACTAATTATGTTATTAAATTTTAATATAAGGGTTTCTTGCATGCAAAATGATTAAACAATAAATATGATAAAATCATCGAAAATAAATTCTCTAATGTCACAATATCAAATTTATATTGCAACATCGGATAGATAAAACAAAATGGAATCGATATTTATACATTTAATTGAATAATTTGATTGCATCGATATTTATTCCGTCAATTTACCTAATATTATTGAATTTAGTTAAAATTGATAAATTTTCGTTACAATAAATTAAATAAATATGTGTACAATTACAGAGGCATTGAATGTAGTATTGATAATAAAAAACTTATTATTTGTTGATACTCTAATTGCAAACGTCAATACCTAATTAATTGCAGGAATTTATCCTCTAAGAAGTGAGAATTAAATTAAACTCGAGGGATTCTGATTACTTTATCGATTTTTCAATAAGATTAATCAGTTGCTTTCAGGAATTTATTAAAATCGAATGAGATTTTCAAACGTTAAACACTGAGAACGAAAAGCTTAAACTCACTTTTATCGAATTCCTAGATGAAAATAAACTCAAATATATAATTAAACGAGATATTTAAAATGCTGACAGAAATTTCCATTAAGCATTTGCTTATTTGAATAAACCTTTAAAATTGTTGGATTCAATTCATTTTCATGTTTAATTAATTGATAAATGCATGGCAAACAATCTGCGGTAAATCGTTCAATCAATTATTTATTTTAAACTTTTATTAAGTAGATTAATATTTAAGATTATCTCATTTTGGAAACATTCTCAATGGTTTACATGTATTACACTACTGGCCATTAAAATTGCTACACCAAAAAGGCGACATGCTACGGACGTGAAATTTATACGAAATGAAGAAGGTGCTGTGATATGTAAATGATTAGCTTTTCAGCGCATTCAGACAAAGCAGGCGCCAGTAGCGACACCTACATTGTGTTTAAATGAGGAAATTGTTCAGCTGGTTCCTCATACACAAATTCCACTTGAACGCTGTTGCCTGGTGAAAAGTTGTTGTGATGCATCGCGTAAGAAGGAGAAATGCGTACCAGCACGTTTCTGACTTTGATAAAGGTCGAATTGGAGCGTACCGGAATTGCGGTTTATCTTATCGCAGTATTGCTGCTTGCGTCGGTCGAGATCCAATGACTGTTAGCAGAATATGGAATCGATGGATTCAGGACGGTAATACGGAACGCCATGCGGGATCTCAACGGCCACCTATCACTAGCAGCCGAGAAGACAGGCATATTATCCGCATGGCCGTAATGGATCGTGCAACCACGTCACGAGCCGAGAGTCAAGAAACGGGGTCGTTTAGAAGACAACAAGTGTCTGCACGAACAGTTCGACGACGTTTCCAGCAGCATGGACTCTCAGCTCGGAGACCATGGTTGCGGCTTCCCTTGACGCTGAGTCATAGACAAGAGCACCTTCAATGGTGTGATCAACAACGAACCTGGGCGTACGAATGGTGTAACGTCATCTTTTCAGATGAATCCAGGTTCTGTGTACAGCATCATGATGTTCGCATCTGTGTTTGGCGGCATCGTGGTGAACGCACACTGGCAGCGTGCATTCGTCATCGTCATACTGGCCCATCACCTGGCGTGATGGTATGGGGTGCCATTGGATACACGTCTCGGTCACCTCTTGTTCGCTTTGACGGTGCTTTGAACAGTACACGTTACATTTCTGGTGTGTTACCACCCGTGGCTCTACCCTTTATTCGAGCCCTGCGAAACCCTACGTTTCAGCAGGATAATGCCCGACCGCGTGTTGCCGGTATTGTATGGACCTACCTTGATACGGAACATGTTCGGCTGTTGCCTTGGCCAGCACGTTCTCCAGATCTTTCACCAATAGAAAACGTCTGGTCAATGGTTGCCGAGCGACTGGCTCGTCACCAAACGCCAGTCACTACGGTTGATGAACTGTGGCATCGTGTTGAAGCTGCATGGGCATCTGTACCTGTACATGCAATCCAATCTCTGTTTGAATCAATGCCCAAACGTATAACAGCTGTTATTACTGCCAGAGGTGGTTGTTCTGGGTACTGATTTCTCAGGATCTATCCAATGTTTTGAAAATTGAATCACTTGTTATTTCTAGTATAATATATTTGTCCAATAAATATCATTTTGTTATCTGCATTTCTTCCGGGTGTAGCAATTTTAATGGCCAGTAGTGTAGAATATTCGTAATAGTAGATTTGCATTAGAAAGTAAAATATCAAAATCATGCTAAAAAGAGAGATAATTCACCAAAACTAGAAGTTTGTAAATATTTTCTTATTTCTGTAGTCTTAATAAGTCTTAAATAATGTTATTCATTTTTACTTATCTCGATGTCAATCTCCTTATTTTCGTAATAACTCCAAATTTAATTTAAAGTTTATATTTTTTAATACGTTTGTGAAAAATTATTAATCACGAATACTTTTTACTCATAAATTAATTTCGTTTTTCATTTGAAAATAAAAGTAATTTTTAAGTAGTGTGGCTTATTAGCCACGGAGAAATTTTTATTGTTTAATCTTTTTAAACAATTCCACATACAATGAAACAAATGAAATCATCATGAATATGTTTTTTACCTACTTCTTTTTTATTTTAATTAATAATTTTTATAATAATTTTGAATGTAAAATTAAAATAATATAATATATACTACGAAAACCATAGTATGTTTATGAATAAATTCATTATAATGTAATAATAAGGATATTTCTAATTTGAAATTTTAGCTCGATGTTTCATTATCATTTCATTTATATTGGGTAGTAAAAATGACAATATTTATATCGTCTTCAACATTTAACAGTCTTTATCATTTTTCCGTTTTTATGTTGGTTAATAATGGAAATCCCAACTCTCACCAATAAGATGAATAAAAATGTAATTTTAGATATTGTAAACACTTGAAATTGTATCAACTGAGGGAAATATTTCAAATTATAAAAGATTACAGATAAAGACAGTTTTTAATTAAAAAAAATATGGTACTTAACTGTAAAAACTCATACTTTTATTTACGAAGTACTTTTCTTGATTTACACAAACATTATTCGTAATTAAAAAAGCATTATATATTTTTTAATCTTTACATTTTTAAAATTTAATGGCACACAAAAGTGCCACGGTACAGTGGTTGAGAAAGAAAAGGAATGAAATAATTTTTTTGAAAAGCTGAAAAAGAATGAAATAGTGCAACGAGCGTAGTCAAATTAGTGCCAATGCTCTTCAAATAACAGCAAAAATAGTTTGAAATATACTTTAAATAGTAGGTCTTTGTATAATTAGCCATCGTGTGCAGAAAATGACCGTTGAATGACAAATAAATATCAGCAAAAAATGATGATTAATTTTCAGGATCCTGATTCGGTTGATAATTTCAGTATCCTAATATTATTTCTTTGTGGATAAAATGTTAAAAAAAATTAATAACTACATTAAAAAGCACTAACAAAACAGCTACAAAAAACGTTTTCCAAATAATTATTTCTGCACTATTTGATTTCATAAGAGCAACTGATAAAATCACCAGTGTGGTGATACAGAATTCAAATACAACATATGTTTTTTAAAATACTGATCATTTAAAAACATTTGAATGGAAGCATAAGGAAGGCATAAAAATGAAGCATAAGGACTTTACATATCTTTAAAAAATTTTCAAAGATATGTAAAATCCTTATGCTTTTAAAATGACTTTTTTACAATTAAAAAATATTAGTTTTTTTTTTTTTTTTTTTTTTTTTTTTTTTACAATTAATGTTCTATTAATTGTATCCAAGATAACAAACTATTATTAATTTATTTTAAAATGTAATAGTTTTAATATTAAAATTGGAATCTATTTCAATAAAAATCAAATGAATAAATTTAGCATTTTAAAAGATTTAACCGTCTAGCTATTACACAGTATTGTCTATATAATTAGAAATCCTGATACGAAGTCATTGATAGAGTGACGAACTATGTCATTTTTATTTCCAAAAATATTAGTTTCACTCTTGAAAAGAGCTCTCACAGAGTTCTTCAGCCGCTGACAGAAACGTTTTATCAAAGTGGATTAAAGGTATCCCGAAGAGGGATTTTTCAAAGCGAAAATCCCTCCTTCAATAATACCACTCTATCTGATAATTATCAAATTTTCTAGATGAGTAAAATTTAAGAGATTTGATTTCTCCTCTGTATATTTTCTTTTAACAGAAGTTAGGAACATATTTTGGTAAAACATAATAAATTTATTATTCAAAAAAATATTTTCCATTCGGAATTAACAAATAAATCCTCCAAATAATTTTATATTTTTTATTAATAATAATGAGATAGAAAATAAAGCGTTGACATACAACTACTCAACTGGATTGCTTTCCCCGCAGAGAAAATGAGTGATTATTTAAAAAAAAAATTCATTGACATGTATTTCTTTTTTCAGTTACTCCAGAAACAAAAAAGAGAAAACATAAATATAGTTGTCAAGGTCTTATTGTGCTTCGATTGTTGGACATCTTTTTCAAAGCAAATGGTCAAGATATCTATTGTTAAACAGCACGAAGTTCATGCTGCATTTTTGCTTTAAGTATGCACATGCATCGGAGTGGGTGCTTGGAAGCTTTCCAAGTTTCCTCCTTTGTAACACGCAGTGAATATTTTATGACATACAACAACCATTAGCTGTCCTGTACATGGTTCCTAGTATCTCATTGCTTACTTCTTTTGGAAACATTACGTATATTTTTATTCGATAGATTATATAAAAAATCATTTTTCTACGATCCCAGGTAGCAGTGTGATACAATTTATAATTTATTTATTTTTTTATTTATAAAAATGTAATATAATGAATTCTATTCCCTTATGATCGAAACATACTGACTTACTGGTATTTATTTCGAGTACTTTCTTCAAAGAAAAATAAAAACCTTATTTAAAATAATTTCAATCAATTTATTCCGTCCTAATTATAAATAATTCCAATGGTCATAAACATTACAAAGAAAAATATGATTTTAATTTTCAATAGTGTATAAAAAACATAATAAATACTGCTTAAGCTTCAGATAAGTTAAAGAAAATATATTTTTAATTTTAAAGCTTC
>JAPDSC010101174.1:0-13936 GCA_026290005.1 Latrodectus geometricus | reverse complement strand
CTATACAATTTTTGATAAAACGAATAAGGATTTTCTTTTGGAAGCTAGCTATGGAGATTTTTAGAAAATTTCCTTTATCAGCTTAACATAAATTTAAATTCATTGCGTTTGTAAATTTAAGAGTAAATTGAAAATCATGTAATATAATGTAAGTTTTTTGATTTTTTAAATGTATTCATTTTCAAAATTCTGTAATGTTTCAGAAATTATAGGAAACATCGAAAGTATTTCATTCTGTTTAGAGATATTTGATGAATAATTGTTCTTCAAAACAAAAGAATAAACTAAAAAATCTTATATATTTGAATTTATATAATGGGTATTTTGTAAATTTACATAAAAACATTTGCACAAAATCATTCATTTTAAAGTAAAAATATTTTCAGGTTATTTGTTTTCCCCTTAAAGTTTGTCAGATTTTAAGTGAAATCATTGTCTCATTAGACTAATATTTCATAGTTATAAACAAAACTAAAATGTAAAATCATAAGTTAAATACACAATATTTTAAGTATCATATTACAATACATAATAGCAAGTTACAAAAAGTTAAGTTTAATTATTATTTATCAATAAACATTCAATATCAAAACAAATCCCGTGTTTAAATGTCTAATAGTTGGAGTCGACGCCTCCCACCCCGAACATTGATTATAAAACCTGGCCTCAGAAGAAAGATGCGTTATCACTACGCCATCTGGCTACAAAAAAAGGTATTTTTTTATTAAATTTTATCATATTCTTGGAAATATTAAAATTAATTAACAAAAAGTACATAATTTAGAATGAAATTATGTCAAAAACTGCTTATTTCTGTAAGTATAAATAGCATAAAATTTAATTATTTGTAAAAAATGGGCTTAGCGAGATTTCAGATTTTCATACTAAGCACTGTACTTATTTTATCAACCTGAATTAGGTCACTTCGCGCAATATATGGTTTTCCAAATCTTTAAATTTACATTTCCAAGATACATGACAATTCAAAGGCAACAGACAGGAGAACGAAGAAAAGAGAAAAAAAAATGACATCCCTTCGTATTCAGTTGGGTGGCCTAATAGCTATCCGTTTTTACGATGTCACGAATTGCATGAAATCATGGATAGAAACCGTCTTCGGTGGACTCTGTCCATGATTACATTGTTACAAAGTGGACAGGTTGGGCTCGGCTAAACCCCTATACTAAATAAGTGTGCCACCATGCTGTCAAGATAACCATTCAGTAAAAAATTCTTAGAAAATAGCTGTGGGGTGAGTTTAATCAGGAATGTCTTAAATATTCCTCAACTAGCTCTTTGCGGAGTTTCTACTTTTTAAATCCTGATAGACATTAAATGTTGACAGTTTTATAACAATACGTTTTTGTATTTGAAATAGAAATTTCTCGTTTAATTCTATGTAAGACCGTAGGCCCATTTTTTAGCTAAGAGATCGGCCCTGCTCATTGTGATGAAGATGGTTTCCGTTCTCACCACAATGAGTATTGATCCACATAAAGGTAACATGATTTTTTTCCTCATGAACTTCCCAAGGAAATCCAGCACTATAATAATACCAAATATGTAGCAGGAGCATGAGAGACAAGAACTTGTAGGTCTGTCTTTGAGTCAGATAATATCGCACCCTCCAAAAGGCCAAATCTCTTATAAGATGCTGTAGAGCTATCTTAGTAGCAGTTACCTAACCATCAAAAGCAGTTCCATAATGTACTAAAGGAATATTAAACGAGAAAAAGAATATCAAAGCTATAGATTCTCCAATGTCTTAGAATCTACCACTTGTATTTGATTTTGAATTTAAATATGAAAACTTAAAATATTTCACTATAATTATTTACTACAGAAGTATTACAAAAAATAGGTAGAAACTATTTTACAAATATTACAAATTACAAAATAATTATAAATTAAATAATTCTTCGTTAAAAAAAAAAAAAAAAAAAAAAAAAAAAACATCTAAATAGCAATGAAAATGCAATTTAGCCTCGGAGAGAGCAGGATAACAAAGATAAATTAGTAACGTAAGAAAATACAGTTTTATGAAAAAAATTAGTTTAAGTATTACATTTTAATGTAAACCTGAACACATGTTAAATAGTTCTACACATTACTCTATAAATTACATATAGCAATTTTAATGGAATAAATAGTAAAGTAAATGTATTAACCAAATTATCATTTGAAGAAGAATTTAAAAACGCAAATTCAAACCATTGCTATTCATACGATTCATTCCTTAGTCACTAATATTAAAATTCCAAATTTTAAGTTTGATATAATTTCAAAATGAAATATAACTGCAAACACTTAAATTTCAAGTTGATATCCTTCAAAACAAAATAAAACTTCAAGTACCAAAATTTCAGTTTGATATACTTTCAAAATGAATGAACTTCAAACATTTCTAATTTTAACCATTTATAAAAATATCATCGAAATTTACTAAAACCTCAAAAAAACTTCATGTTTACATCTGGTTAAATCCTAAAATGGCTAGTTACGTCATAAAATCACAAGGAAACATTTCAGCTCATTAAACCTATTTGGTGCATTTATCTCCCTATTGGCTTCAATGATTTAGTTCCATTTTTTTTTATTTTAATTCATTAAATAATATTAAATGTTGATCAATATTAATCTTGTTTTAAGAACAACTATTCATTTTTTATAAAATAATTAATGAAATTATTTATTAAATTTAAATCTCTGTATGTGTTCTGACATGCTCAAAGATTGTTCCAACTTAAATCTACACTGTCAGCCACTAAAATGCAACAACCAAAGGAAAGTATGCAAATCAAATGAAACTTATATGATGCGTCTACGGCAATGAGTTATGCAAATTATTAGTATTTCAGCACATACGGGTGACTATAGTGATCTTACATGCCTTTTATAAAGGCAGAAGAGATCGCTTATTTAAAGTATGACAATAATTTTAACATTATAATTTTTTTGACATGAGCTGTTTAACTACAAAATGACCTCGTGCTTCGAGTTCAACCTATGAAGAGTAATAGCCTATATCCCTAGAGCCTATTGTGGATTAACCTTCAGAGAAACCAATGGACATGTTGAATAAAACCAAGCATTTATGATGCAGATGTGCACACATTAGTTGAAAGAGAAAGCGATTGACGATGGGACTGAAAACATTCGTTATTTAATCACTGCACATAATGGCCTGTATACAGTGCCTATAACAATGATGGATTGCTCATCTGCATCAGAACACAAGATTTGATCTGTTATGCATCAATTGGTTTATACTTGAATTACTTGACGTCATTTGCAACTGAGGAAGTGGAATGCTCGAAAAAGGTTCATTGAACCATATACGAATTTTGAATAGGATACATTCCTGACGCGATGTAGAGCATAGAACCTTCGAGAATACTCAATTTGAAGTGCCATTCCACAAAGGATATATCTTATATCGAAAGTATTTTTAAGCTACCATAAGACCAGAGATTACTTTATAAATTTTCAATCTAGTCAAATGATTTAGATTGATGAGGCATTTTTCTCAACTAATTTTTAACCTTCTCCAATTACTGACAATGCGTGATAGCGAACTTTATATACCTTGTATAGTTTTTTTTAATTTATAAGAGTGTAATTTGCTCAATTTGAAAGATAATAAATTAAAATTTATAATCTTTGAAAATGAGCTAGGTCACAAAGAATCATACAGGAATGTCGCATTGAATAAATTCTAGACCTATAATACGGTATTGAAAATAATTTGTTTTGACAGTATCGAAGGTGTTATTCCACATATTTTCCCTGCTCTTGTAGAAATACAAGATGCAACTGTTATATTTGAGAACATACTAACTTTATGCGGAGAACATTTAAAGTTTGTATCACATACGATGGTCATGAATTTAAGCACGTCATTTGATATTAGGAGCAATTCACATGTTTAAGAATAACAGGTAGCTTGATTTTACTCATATTTTAACAAGTTTCTTTCTTTCATAAAGTTATATAGTTTTTTCTTAAAATTTGTCATTCTGTTTAATCGTGAAATAGAATCACAAATGAATCGTTCGTGGAATGACGCTTCAAATCGAATATTCTCGAAGTTTCTATGTTCTACATCGTGTCAAAAAAGTTTACTCAGAATTCGTAATATGTCTCAAAATATATAAATGTGTATCACCTTCCTTCAAAGTTTGTGAACGTTTATCTGTAATGAATAAAACATAAATATAGAAAAAAAAGAAAGAAAAATGAATTATGTACACTAAAAATTCAAAAGCTTTGTGTGTTATACGGTAGTATATATATACAAAATAAAATTGTTTAATATGTACTGCTTTATTAGAAATATAAACTTAATTATTTTCATTAGGTAAGAAATATTTTCATTTATTTACATCATGTTTATTAATGAGTATACAATGTGTTAATTCATTTGATGCGAAAGTAATAAATAATATCAGGAATGTACTCATTCAATATTTCATCAAGTCATAAAATATTTCATTTTTATTCTAAAAAGTAAACTTAACTAAGATATTTTGTATTTCTCAAATAGTGCATTTTTACATTTATTTATTTATCGTATATGAAATACATTTAAAACACTTACTACGAAGCATTGGATTCGTTATTTAACGCATATTTGCTAAATTTGTTACAGTCTGTATCAATAGTAGGGCATTTCCTAATTGTTTTAAGTATTTAACAAATTTAATTATACCAACAATTTATTTACCTTCCTATATTAATTTTATTCATTTAAAAAGACCTAAGCCCTTCAGCTGATATATCGTCAAACAAAAGAATCTGATAAATTTCCTTGAACTCTTATTTATAGTCTGTATTTCTTAGAAAAACGTAATCTAATTCACTGGAAACACTCTTCTTATTTTTCTAAGAAACATACACCTAATGGAATTACGTATTGTTTTTCGTCGTCGTCTGAAAATGTTTCGACACAGATATTTCTTATTATATCAACATGTACATTCATTAAGTTTTATTTTTTTATATAGTAATACAATGACAACAGAGACAGTAAATAATACTTTTAGACGGGGTTCGTTAAAATAAACAATGTAATAAATTCCCTTTTTATTTTAAAGTGTCGTATATTCAAACAATTGCAAAACTCACAAGAAAAGTTTCTTTATTGTTTGCTAAATATTTAGTACTGCATTGCATTCTATAACATTATTTAGCAATGTCATTAAATTAATGCGAATTTTTTAAGATAATTTGGTAAATTTAAAAATAGTTCAAAATGGTTTTATTTATAGAAACGTTTTTAAAATCATGCATCAATTTTATTTCATAAAATTAAAAAGTTTCAATTTGGTTGAATTGTGTATGAGCTTGTAATTGTGGAAAAAATAGTGAAACAGATATTTTCATTTTTTGATAAATAAGGGTAACTTTGCATAGCATTAAGTATTCAAGTTTTAGCAATAAACACAGAATATAACACGATAAAAAAATTAATAATGCTTATATACAATTTTTGAGAAGTTTTTGGTTTTATAAGAATAGAGAAAATAAAAAAATGATACATATTTTATATTAGTTTGATTAATTATTTTAAATAAATTTAATTTAATTTGAATAAATTAGATATTTTTTTAAAACTGAAATCATTATATACTATTTGAAATGTCTAACATAGATATAAGAAAAAATATATATTCTTGTATTTAATAATCAGTATTCATTAATTATTTATAAATATAGGATTGTAAATTATATATTTCAGAGATACTAAATAGTAAATTAGTAATTTTAGATTCCTTTGTAATAATAAAAATTTCCATTAAAAGTAAAATTTATTTCATAAATTGATTTTTATAAATTACAAGAGTATATAAAATTAAGTAGAATTTTTTTTATTCATTAGTTCATATTTATAATTTAAATAATTAAATTTTCAATTATCAATTTATGCTAAAATATATTGTAAAAATGGAATTCTATCCCAAAATTTTTTATCGAAAGCCACATTATTTATTTTTTAAAAATGTAAATGTTCCTTTTTATAAACTCATAAAAACAATATGACGGTTTAGTTTTAATGAATTTGCTATATTTTGAAAAGGTAATTGCTTATATTTATTTACGATTATAATTTAACTCTTAAGAGGTTTCATATTTTAGGCAACAGTCATTGAATAAAAAAATATGAATATTCCTGTAAAATATCTCTATAGAAGTATACTCTCTTCTAGGAGAAATGTAATGTGATAATAACATACGTTTCTATTTTATCTGTAAAATCCCGATAGTAAATACAGATCATTATAATGATGCAACCAAAGAATAAGAATCACACTTTGGCGTGATCATTTAGGTTTTCGTATTTTTTACTACTCATGTAAGTGTTCATTTATTTTTTCCTTTAGATATAAGAACAGGAGCAAATAAGGAACATCTTCAACTCACTAATAATGTTTCACGAGGTTTCATTTTCTCATGGAAAATGTTTGCCTATCATTTGTGGATTCAACCACACCATCAGTATCTTAATGATTCCATCAGCTATTATCTAACAAACGGAAAACTTTTCGTATTTTTTTATTTTAGAGTTAACATTATGATCTCGTTCGTCTCTAAAAAATACCACTGTAATCAATATAATCTTGTATGCTTTTCTATAAATAACATTATAGAAGCAAATATATCTGTTTCTTAAAATTTTGATTAAAACATTTAATTGAAAATTTTTAATGAAATTTTAAAAAATATGCATTTTCGGTTAAAATGAATTTGTGACAATCAACGGCATGTGATAGTTATAAATTAAAAGTAAAATAAATATGCAAGGTGAAATTTTTGCTTTTAAAATGTATAATGTATGTTTGATAAAGATGCAAAAGATAAAATCAATTTTTTAACAGTTGAAAATTATTGCAAGTGATAAATATTTTATTTCAAATTGTTTAAGAATAGTTTACTAGATTTCCTTTTAGTAAATTTTGAAATAGCTTAATAAACTTTATATTATAAGCAAATTTACAATTAGTAGTTAATAGTTTTAAATTTAAAGATGTCAAATAATTTTAAATTGAAAAATAAAATATCAGAAGTAGTAAGTAAAAGGATTTTTAAAATCAATAAAAATGCATGACATCACAGCAACCTTTTATAACAGATTAAACTATCATTTTCTCTATCTAATTTTATCTAACCGTATTTCTTTGTTAATTTCTAATACTATTCACTTACATGTTTTTCGAGCCATGCATGTATTGCACAGGTTTTCAAAAGTCCAGGAACAACTATTACTTGCTCCTAATTTGCAACTGAATGAACTTAGAAACACTAAATTTTGATATTATGTGCACAATAGAGGTATGAATTGATTGCAAAATAGAAGTTTACATACCATAAATGTGTATAAATGATTTACAATAAATCAAGAAAACTCAGTCTAAAAGTTTATTTTGAGAAAAATAATTACAGTTTTAAGTGGTAAAATATCAAAGAAACAAAACGAAAAGGAGTTTCAATAAAGAATATGCTCACCCCTATCTTGAAGGCATTGGCGTCTTGAATTCTTATGCTTTCATTCAGGTCTGTTAATTATTAAAATGGGAAGCGAAAACCAGAGACAGAGTAAGCTGCTTTCCAAATCTGCTAAAGGCATTGGAAAAAAATATTTCCAATGCTTTTAGTAGATTTGGACCTTCTACCAAGATTGTCCCACAGATGCTCTATAGAATTCAGGCCTGAAGATTGAGCTCGTGATACTTAATAATTCGTTCCAAACCTAGAGCCTCAAAATATTCCTCAATTGGGTCGATGAGGTCAAGCGTTATCATCTATCAGAATGAAATCATTGCCAATTACCACGCCATATTGGCGGACATTTGGATCAAGGGTCTCATTTTAATATCTAATATCAGTCACAGTTCCACCCTGGAAAATATATAGATTAGTGTAACCACTGAGAGAAAGAGAGAGAGAGAGAGAGAGTGTGTGTATGAATTCTGCCCAATTCTCTAATACACTTCCCTGATAACTGCGTCTTTTCCAAGTGTTGGAATGTTGGTATCTGGTTCTTTGGTCCCTCCAGATCAGCACACCTTCTGAAATTGCTCTTCTGTTTGAATTTGGACTCCTCTGAAAAAAGTACATAAATTTTTCTTCTCCCTGGGTTTACAAAGATCCCACTAACTGTTATAATCGAATCTCTTCACATAAGTTGAATATCAACATAAGTTATGTGAGCGTTAAGAAAGCCATCAGTCATATATACTGGTTCTTTGTTATCAATAAAAAAGTGGTTGCTAGTACTTTTGCATAAATTTACATAAATTCATTTTTATCATTTATATAAACTGTCAATTTTATTGTTAGTCAAATTTTTTATGGTGAACTTCAAAAAATATGTTGTTCCTTAACTTTTTGGGGCAGTGTAATATGGAAATGATAAAAGAAAATGTTTCTATAATTTTTAATAAAAAAATGAAATCAAAGACATTTTTCCTAATTACTAATAATTATTATTTTGTTGAAAAAAAAGTATTCTTCAAAAGAATTTGTTTATTTTCAAATAAATAATTTTACAAAAATGCTATTTCAAATAAAATATGCTACTGCTCATGGAAATACATGAAAACATTGTTAATTTTCATGTTAATATAGAAATTAATGCATGATTAATATTTACGAATATTTTGTATAAAATTTCCCGATTTTCTGAACATTCCTGTAAACTGGCTGCATAATATAAAATGTATTTCAATAATTTTCTAGAATACATTTTAAAGAGTAACATTTTTTTATTTTAAATAAAAATTTTCATGTGGGGTTTCTTTTTTCTTTTTTTTTTTTTTAATCTAAAGCTCCCTTTTGGTACAGATTAATATTCTGCATTAGTTTTGTTTTAGTGATAGAAAATATAATGTTTTTAATCCTTTCATTTTTATAACTAAATAACAGTTCAATATTATTTATATTTATTTTTTAATTTATGCCAGTGCTTTCAATCTTGTCCCAAATATTTTAATAAAAATTAAATTTTTTTTGCAAGTAACAAATATGTGAAATACATGATTAAAGTACTTTAGTATATATTTCTAATATTTTAAATATCTTAAGATTTATATTTTTTAACATTTTATATATAGAACATAAAATATAAATATTACTATTTCTGTTTAAACTTATTATTTGATTATAATCTATGCATTTTTTATTATTGTTATATTTTAAAAATATCAAATTTAATAAGTACTTATAATTATTATATTTTATGCCACTTAGTTTAAAACTCATTTTTCTTTAGAATGTCACAAAAATAAAAATAATTAATTAATTTACATAAAAGAAAAAACTGAAAAGCAACTTCTGATATATAAATCACAATATTTAAAAAAAATAACATTATGTAAATTAAATTTATTTTTGCTATATAAATACTGCAAAAGTCAAATGTAAAAATAGTAAATTTTTTGCTAGATTGTTTGTGAAAAAGTTTATTAATTAATAATATTTTATGTACTTAGAATTACTATATTTATTATTATTATATTATTAACTAAAGCAAAATTGGCTTATATATATCATAAATATAACATTTCAGTCATATTAAGATATTTATAGCAAACAAATTTGTAACTTAAATTTTATGAAAATAAATAGATTTTGGATTATTATTTGATAAAGATGTCATACATTTATTAATAACATCAATGCAAAAGAATATTGTAAATATTTTTGTGTACTTTTGTTATTAATAAAAGCATGACATCAAAAATAATTATATATCAGTACATAAAAAATATTATAATATACAATTAATAAAAAAATACTATATTGAAATAAAACGCACTTAATAGTGAAAGATAAAAATTGTTTTTTTTAAAAGTAATCAATATGGAAAACCAATAATATTGGTGAATTTGGAGAAAGCAACAAAAAAGTTCCTCGTATGTACTAAATAGTTTTAAGTATTATTTAGTTATTTAAAGTAATCATTTTCCTAATAATGAGAGAGATTCAGAAATATATTTGAGAAAACATGGGAATTCACTACGATACAACCAACACTGTTTTTTAATAGTTAAAATTAGTTAGTTTAAATATTTTTCATTACCGAATTTTGATGAATTTTTGCTTATTGTGAAATAAAGTAAAGAGAGAAATAAAGGAAATATTAAAAATATTACTTGATTATTAATAAACTAAAAATATAGGAAAGGTGAAAAAAACCAAATATAGATAATCATTATCATTTTGAAAAGCTCACTAGTTAATAAATTAGCACATTTTTCATTATCAAAAACTGTTCAACCTAAAGATATTGTAGATAAAAAATAAAAATGCACATTTTATGTTTGATTACGTAATGTTCATTCAAGGAATAAATGCTTGCACGCAAATATTCACTTTCCAAAAAGTATTATTTAATTAAAATATTTTTTCTCAAATTAAAGAAATTGGTAAAATATATTCATCAATGTTATAATATTACGAAATATATGCTTCAAGCTATAATGCCTTCATTAATTACAAAAGATAAGTTTTATATCTATTCCAAAGTTTTTATATTGGAATAATCAATCTTTTGTTGAATTTTTTTAACTGCGTTTAATTTTGGTAATCTTTCTGATAATGTAAATATATAGAATACCCAGTGAAATTAATGTATTTTAAAATTAATTACATTATTTTATAAAAGTTTCGGTTTCTAAGAGCTACAGAAAAACATATATTTTATAAAATATATTTATATAAATTATCCCCTTTATATTTTTACTTAAACATATTATTTAAAAAGTAACTGTTAATTATGATAATTATAATAGAGGAAAGAAAAAAGAATTAAACTTTTAAATACACTTTTTTTGTTAATTGGTATAATTACGGATTTTCAAAATTGATTCATAAAGATTACGGATTTATTTCAATAATTACACAAAAGTAGAAATTGCTCATAAATACTTTCAAATCTGTAAAGTTAATTTTTTTTAAATGTATAACATAGTTATATTGAAAATATAAAATTATGTATTACAGATCTAATTATATTATTATGTTGATTACTTTTATGCATTTTTGAGCAGTTTTAGTAGTTTAGTACTAGGCAAATCAGATATATTGATATTATATATTAGAAAAACACATTCAATTTCATATGTAAAAATCAGATTTGCTACCATTTCCATACAAAAGTATGCATTTTCTTATGTTTTATAAATTTTTCTATATTGAATGATAAAAGTGGTGATAATTTGATCTCAGATTTAATGAGCTAATTACCTGTTCAGACAAAAATTAAATTCTTTTCAGAAGGATTTGTAAATGAAATTTAATAAAATAATTACAACTAAGTCTTAAGATAAAGACATATGAAATATATGATGTAATGTAAAGCATTTTATCATTAAGTTAAAAAATGTTAAATAAACATGATTTATTGTTAGAAACAATATATAAAAAGATTTAACCTCACAGGCAGTTTAATATATTTCTTTAAACATAAAAAAATTAAACACTGGAAAAATGTATCTGATTAATACAAATGAAAAAGTTTACAAATAATAAGAAGTCAGTTGAAATACAATGTTTCGTGCAATTATATATTAATTGAAAATTAAAGATTCTATATATCTAATTTCATATTATGTGAGTGCATCTATATGCTCATAACATACTTAGAATCCTAAAATATAATGGCAGTTATTCACGAAATTTATACTATTTAAGACACAGAAAAAATCTAATATTTAAGTGCATCAATTAGATTTTATTTTGTAATTCATTAGTAAGGACCACGATATGAAAAATTTAAAATGAACTTAAATATCAACTTGATGAGATATTTAATGAGAATATCTTCTTAGCTGTTTTCAATAATAATATTGAAGATATTGTTTAAAGCACTTTTTTATTAAAATTTTTTTTCATCGATATTAAAAATCAAAATTGATAAAAATCTACAAATGTTCATCTATTGTATGGAAAAAGTCAAAATAAAAACATTAATTATACATTTCGTTATATATGCATTTGTACTGAATATGTTAAGTAATTTATTTTACAATAAAAAAATTAGTTATTTTCTTTTCGTTTTCATAAGCCATAACAAAGCTTTGATAAATTACTTTGTATTAGGATATCATTTTCTCATAAATTTGAACATCATGAATACATTTGTGTAATATATATTCCAATTGTGTTCATATTTATTTAGGCACAAAACTTTATTTGAAAACATTTAACTACACATTTTAAAATTCAATGACTAAATGTTGCATGATTTATTTTATTAACTATGGGTTAAAGAATCTGTTCTTTCTTAAATATTTTATTGAAAATTGCTAATGTATGAAGTTTTAAACAACTATATATATAATGCAGTTTTAAATATATATATATGTTTAAATAAAGATTTAAATTATATTATAGATAAATTTAAATTATATTTCAATAAGATTAAAGGAAAGAGATAAAAAAAATGTATTATGCACACATTAATAATTCAAGCACAAGGACGTTTGAAAGAATAATAATTTGTTCTGGATAGGTTGAATATTACATTATTAACATATCTCTGATAAACAAAATTCATTGTTGTTTGTTTCGGAGCAAAACATTTCAGGGTATGTGTCAAATTTGGTTTTCCAGTCACAGATGTGAAATGACAAATTTTTCACAGATAAAATTTATTATTTTCTTAGCAGCCTTACCATACATAGTATGTCATTTTGAAATAAAATGTGTAAAGAATATTATAAAGATTGTTATAATTAAAAGACAAGGAGAATATAATTAAGATATTTCTGATTACGCCAATACGATGATGGGGCATTTTATTTTCTCCAATAATACAGTGCCTTCTTTATTTTAAACCTTTTAAGTATTTCTAATAAATCATCATCTGTATCATCAAGACCCAATGCCTACTTCTAACACTCCCAGAGGTATTATTTTGGAATGAGAAAACGGAGGACATTGCGACCACGATATATTTTATGTGGCCCAGTTTCTATTACTGAACACGACACATCTTCAGATAAGTCAGTCGTGATATGAACTCACCACCTTTCTTTAACGACAATGACGATCGAACTAAACACGCAACCACAACCTTTGAATTAAATTCTCAATTTTAGGCCCTATTAATTATATTAGGCACTATATTCTTAATTTTTCTTCTTCTTTAGTGGCTTGACAGCCCAGAATGGGCAATTGTCTTCCATAGTATCGAATTCCAGGATCTCCTATCCGTTGCCCGTGACCTCCAGCTCACTATTTTTAAAGTTTTCAGTCCTTTTCAACGCAGTCGGGCCATCTGAATTTAGGCCTCCCTCTTTTTCAGATTCTTAATTTTTGGTCTTCTTTAATTTTAGGCACTATTAAGTGAGTGTTTAGTGCATGTTCCTATAGTTGATAAAATATTACTCATTTAATATTTTTTCTTGATTTTATCATATAAAATTAAAGAGCTTAAAATGAAAGTAAATTCATTTAAATATTATTATGACTAAAACGACAAAAGGGATCTCAAAAAAAAGTGTTTTAAATAAAATCCCCTTCTTAAAAATATATTTAAATTATATTTTATCAATTCATTATAATGAAAATAATAATTATAGTCATTAAAATAATCCTAAGTATTCTAATTTTGCTATATCAGACATCAACAAAACATTTTTGCATTAGTCAATTCTACTTGATACATGAACTTTAAATGCCTACCGTCTAAGAAAGAGATTATAAACCCTAAAAAATGTCTTTGCGATAAACGAATATTTTTATTTTTGAATTTATAGAGTAAATATATATAAAGTCTTCTGTCTAACTGAAATAATTTCAATGTCATTTGGAAAATCTTTTTATTTTTATTTTGGAGATGAAATGTCTAGACTGAATAAAATGAAAATAAAACTTTATTTAAGAGAGAAAATAGAAGTTATGGGACAAGTATCTTCGAATAACTCTGATTAAA
>JAPDSC010101171.1:69239-91846 GCA_026290005.1 Latrodectus geometricus | reverse complement strand
TATTTCCTAAACGAGAGACTGCTCGATCATGCATGGTGTGTATTCAGTCCTTTCCGCTCATATAGCATTTACCTCACCCAGAAATTCTTCTGTTTAGCATTATATGTGGATTTATCGAAAGTATATTAAAATTTCTAGGTTTTAATATTGTAATATGCTATAGTTAAAGTAATTCTTGTGTTTATATTATTATAAAAATTAATTTTTTGGTTTAATATCCTACATATTTAGTACCACATGTGACCTCATCTGCCTTCGATAAAAATATAAAAATTTTACAATAGAACATAAAATTTATAAAATATATTAAATTTTTAGGTTTACTTAGTATAATATTCAATTCCAAACATATTGTATAGGTTCATTTTATTACAAAAAATAAAAAGTTTGCAGAAAAACGTATTAAATTTTGTAAGACTTATTTGGCAAAGAGCTTCCACATTTGCTTGGCATTGGAAATATTCATAAAATTTTCAGCCATAGGAAATATTTATTTTTGACAAGCTTGAAATCTCTTGTATTTCGCAAACGTAAAAAATAATTGTAACGCTTGTAGTTTAAATATATTTCCTAAATGGGAGGCTGCCCCATCGTGTATGGTGTCGATTCAGGACACTGTGTTCATACCGCATTGACCTCAACCAGAAATTATTATGTTTGGCAATATCTGTGGATTTATCGAAAGTATATTAAAATTTCTAGGTTTTTAATATTTTAAAACGCTATATTTAAGATATTGCTTGTTTTTATATTATTATAAAAATTAAGTTTTTGGTTGAAAATCATACATATTTAGTATTACAGCTAATCTCATCTGCCTTCGATAAAAATTTAAGAATATGAATATAGTACATAAAACTTATAAAATATATTCAAATTTTTAGATTCATTTAGTATTATATTATATTCTTAATATATTATATAGGTTCATTTTATTACAATAATAAAAAGTTTGGCGAAAAACGTATTAAATTTTTTAGACCTTATTTGGTAATAAGCCGCCACATTTCATAGTATTTGAAACATTCATAAAATTTTCAGCCATAGGCAATATTTATTTTTTCAATGCTTGAAATCTTTTGTATCTGGCAAAAGTAAAAACTAATTATGTCGCTTATAGTTTAATAATATTTCCTATAGGAGAAGCTGCCCAATCATCTTTGGTATAGATTGAGGGCAATGTTTTCATTTGGCATTGACCTCAACCAGAAATTTCATGTTTAGCAATAACTATGGATTTATCGACAGTATATTAAAATTTCTAGTTTTTTATATTGTAAAATGCTATATTTAAGGTATTGCTTGTGTTTATATTACTATAAAAAATAAGTTTTGTTTGAAAATCCTACATATTTAATACCAGATGTGACCGCACCTGTGCGTACATTTAAAATATGAGAATTTGACAATATATCATAAAATAATTTATAATATATACTTAAATTTTTAAGTTTATTTAGTGTAACATGCTATTCTTAAAATATTCTATAGGTTCATTTTTTTTACAAAAATAAGAAGTTTACAGAAAAACGTATTAAATTTTGTAGATATAATATCAATTACTGGTTTTATATATTAGTAGATATAATATCAATTACTGGTTTCTTATTATTAATTATCGACGCATCATTTAATTTTATAATATTTTCTAAAATGATGATTAAATGAAAACAAATTTATCCAAATTAGAATTACAGCCTCAGTTAACGTATTGGAGTTTTATTAGATTCTTATGAAATTTATGATTTATAGAATAAAATAAGGAATATTAAAATTAATATTTTTAGTTTTAGATTGTGCTTTTAAGAAAAAACTAAATTTTTTTGTAAATAGTTAATTTAGCAGAATTGTTCATCTTATGGGTTTCTGAATTTGATATTTCTTCATTTAAAATTTAAAAGTAGAATTTTTTTTTTTTTTTTTTTTTTTTTTTTTTTTTTTTTTTACAAAAAATGCGTAATTGTATATATTATAATACATAAAATATTATAGAATACTGTTATTCGCTGTTACATAATATATATTATATAATTATTATCTAATTGGAAAATAAAGAATCGAAATCTATTAATAATTCAGTTTTTTATATTTACAAATGAACGAGTCTAATGAAGAAATAAGTTACGAAAACAGGAAATATCAGAACTACATGAAAATAATGACGTAGAAAAATTATATCCAATCATATTTTCTCATAACGCTATTAACAACGCCTAGATCTTAACGTCATACGCTATACATACACCCTTTCTAGTTAAACCAGATTGTAATTGTAATTGTAATCCCTTCACTTGGTAATCCTTTGGCGAGAATAGAGCGGAAATTGGCGAAATTGCAGAATGTAAACAAAACGGGCAAGCGAAAGGGGGTCTAACCATTTTATATATATTATATAACTTGGTATGTTGATGCATTATATTTTTCTATTCATATATTTTAATATTTTTCTGAGAAATGGAACCTTGGAAACGCAAACATTTTTTATTAAAAAACATTAAAGTAACAAGGAAATATATCATAAATTCTTGGACTAGTCATCTTTTCTTGCCTTACATAGAAATATGATTTTCCTAATAATATTAACAGTTTAAATAACAATTAGTCAATCTAAATAGTTCTTATCAGTATACTTTTGATATTTTCTTATAAGTGATTAAAAAAAAAAGTTAATATCTTCCTCAATAAATTTTTCAGTATGAAAATCATAACTGGAATTTGAATTTTTTTTTTTTCATTTTTAATTCAAAAGTTACTGTTTCAGTATAAATTTAAAAGCTATGTTTTCACAGTTAATTAGATGGGAAAATTAAATGTTTTAATTTTTTTCAAAAGGCAAATTTATATTTAAAAATGATGTATGTATTATTAAATAAGCAAATGAAATTAGTTTGTCATAATTTTTAATAAAGGAATAAAAATTCAAGAAAAATATTTGGATGATGATTTTAAATTTTGGTCTGTATCATCCAAAATATAAATTTTAAATTTCTGATGATACAGAAATATGCAAAAGTTGAAATTATTGCCTTTTCAATTTTTATTATTGTACACAAATTTTTTATGAAGTAAATTTTTTCAATTAGTGATTGTATATCTATTTTGAATTAAATATGTTGGAGTGGTAAAAGTAACAATAATGGCTGAATGTGCAAAAATAATACTCTAGTTCGATGCTTTGAAATTTTTATCTTGTTGAATACATAATTCCATTAGTTTTTTTCTTTGTGAAGTAGTTTGTATAGGTTAAATTTCACTTTGTTACTTTTTGCTCTTCGCAAATAGAAAATATAAGATGGGTAAATTTTAATCTACATGATTGATGTAAAAAAGTTATAAGTCATTCATCATAAGTAATTATATTTTACTGTTGAAATAACTTAAGGAGAAACCCATTTCAAAATCTCAGTCTGCAGTGATATCTTTCATGTTGTATTTAAAGAAATGTATTAAAAAATTCAGCATTTTATCTCAATGTAATTAATTTTGTTTTTAATTCTTAGGAAATGTAATTATTTTGAATATGAAATTTAATTATTTATGTATAACTTTCAATCAAAATCAAATTTTAAAACAAAAAGAAAAATTAAAAATCTTCTGATTCTAATATGTTTTGATATTTTGTGTTATCTTATTTTCATATATTTTTAAGAAGCAGTAAATGTTTTAATAATTTTACATAATTATTGTAGAAAATATATTTTTTAGTTTTAATCATTTTATGTATTAGTAAAACTGTAGATTAAATTAATTGCTCATTTCTTTTTAAAGAAATGTTTTTCTTCATATTCAATTTATTTTATAAATAATTTGTTTTATATAATTGTGTTTTTCTTTTTATTATTGTATATTGTTGAATACTATTCTTAGCAGCACTGCATTTGATGTACTGCTGAGCAGAGGAATTAACATCTCACAGGTGGTGCGATAAACAGCTAAACATTTGTCAATTTAAACAGCTAAACATATATGATTAACTGAAACAATGTATGAGAGAAGTTTGCTCTTTATATCGAAACACTTTTCTGTGATTCCAAAAATGAAAGGATGAATTGGTGGTTCTGGGAAAATAGTTGAAATTGATAAGAACTTGCTTATAAGCCTGGTAGAGTACTTCCATAACAATGAGTATATTTGACAGGTTATGCCATGAAAGTAGTGAGTATTTTCTTCTTCTGGTTCCAATTTGAGAAGCAAGAACAATAATATCTTCGATTGTAGACTATGTAGTTGAAGGATTGAAAATTTATTCGGATTTTTGACAAGCCTGTAAAATGTACGAGCTTGAAATGACTGGTTACAGCCATTTAAATTGTGAATTGTGTTTTTAATTTTGATGACCCAACAATGGGTGTTCACACTCAAAATATGGAAAAATTATGGACTGTTAAGTGGCAAAACAAAAGCAAAGAGACCATCTAAAGAATTTGTGGAGTATGCATGAGAAAAATGGTATGAAAAAGACAAGTCATCTGGTTTTATATTGAAAGTAATTGCTCAGATATGGAAGCCACAAATCATCTGTGAGTGATTGTAGCTTGTTTATAATGGTATTGTTTTTATCCTTGTCACTATGGTAATCACGTTATACAGTTTTTTCTATTGTACTAGCATTTAAATTAATTTTTAAAAATAATATACTTGCATATTTATCAAGAATCTTTTTAGTAACAAAATTTTTTAGAAAGGACAATACAAATCTAGAGGTTGTTGTAACTTGGTGGGTTAGGCTCTTGATTTTGTTATTGGAAGATAGTAAGTTGAAATACAGATTTAAAGTGAAGATTTGCCATGTTCATTAAAGAAGGCTGGAGAACTTTGAATAAGACATAGTCACAAGGTCTTCCAAGTGAGATGACAGATGTGGGAGTGGTGGTTCTGAATTATGAAGGCTCTCATCCAGTTTCTTCTAACTAATTTGTAGAGTCTAATTCTCTGGGCTAGGCACAGGGAATTATGCAGGGCATACACAATAATACAAATGTGTAACTAAAATTGAGACTGAACAATATCAAGTATATCATTATAGTTTTTATTTGTAAGTTATTCAATATGTAATAATTATTAGAAAAAAATATTTAAATTTAGTTATATTTTCTTAAATTTGTTTTATGAGTTTCAAAGAGCAGATTTTATTCTTTTAAAAGGATTTACAAAGCAAAGAAATAGAGATTAAAAAAAAAAAGACTTGTTTAATTTTAAAAGTGATGAAATTTCAAAAAGAAACATTTCTTTATATATTTTAATTTTTATGATTCTCAGGATAATGATCACATGCCATAATAATCTTGAATTGTCTTAACATGTGCATGAAAGTTTGATGACTTTGCTGAAAGTAATTTCCTATCTATTTATATATATTATATTACCTATATATTATTTATTCAGTAGTAATTTGCTTCTTAGGTTTGTAACATTTCTATGTGCTGCAGTATATAATACAAATTGCACATAATTTTTTTAAATTTTATTACATTTTATGTAAATAAAAAATTGATGTGCTAGATTTTTCTATGTGTGTAAAACTTAAAAATGTATACCTCAAATTAATTTATAATTTTTTTCATTAATTTCTTGTTATTTAATTTAAATTTTTTAAATCTTTTCCATTTTATTTTAAAATTTAATAATATTTTGAGTGTTTTATGTCACTCAAAATATTATTAAATTTTAAATCAGTTTATTTTTATATGTTTTATACATTTTTTCAGATTTCTTTACTCATAGTTTTAATTAATTTGGAAATAATTGGGGAATAGAAAGTCAAACAATATTTAACATAAAAATAATATAGCAAATATTAATGTTGTAGTAAATGACTCACTAGTATTATTGACATTATGTTAAAAAATCAATAGTTATTGAAATAGAAGCAATCATTTTTTGGTAGTTTGTGATTATCCCATCGAGACCTGCCAATGTTCAACAGATCCTTTGGAACTAGTTTATGATTGGTTTAATTGAGACATCATGATTGTGAAAATTTAGCTGAATTCCATCCTAATATCACCAAGGATATGAATTTTTCACAAAATTGAAGTTATATTACTGTATTTTTTATAATTTCTCTCTGTTGCATTGAATATATATATATATATATATATATATATATATATATATATATATATATATATATATATATTAGCTTATAATAATCTCAACTAAAATGTAGAAAGTAGCAACTTTTTTTAAATATCCTAACTAGTTTAAAATCATTAATTTATACGGAATTTTCATTTGTATGTGTAACATATTTTTATATACATAATACCTCTGACTATATATACCATAGTATAATCTTAAAGTGACCATTTTTTTTATCTTAAAGAATGTCCATAAGTTTGACTGATACAAAAGTCAGGAAAGCTTGCTGACAATTAATTACTAGAGAAATAAGTTATATGTCTTAATGTTAAAAAAGAAATTCTTGGTGTTAGCATCACCATTCTTTAAAAATTGAATGCCAAATTGGACAACACTGGAGAAATTAGAAACTTGTGCCTTATGCATACAGATCTGATGAGATGAGTCTTGAAAGTTTTATGATTTTCTTGCAACTTATGAATGGTACTCTATTTATGAAAAGTTTTGATAGGAAGATTTTCAAATGAAAGGAAAGGCATTGTAGTTATCTCAAATGAACTTTATAACTACTGTAGAACTATCTTCTGAATAGTGGTATTTATAAGTGAATTTAATATTTTATGTTATTTAATTTAATAATAATTTGCTTTATTTACCTTAATTATCAAAACAGATTCTACTCAATAATTACATATAAATCAGCTACTAAGGGCAAACTATTTAAATGTACTGAATAAAGAATTTATACTCTAATTATTGCATCTACTAATTATATATTCCTATTTAAATAATATGCTTCTTGAAATTCTCCTCAGTTTCTTTGCATTTACATTCTTTTTGAAAAGAAAATTTCTTTTGATCATATAGAGTGCAATTAAAATTTTCTTAATTATGTAGCTATTAGTAGCTTATGTATTAGTAGCTTATTATAATTATGTAGCTATTTTGTTTCATTGATTGAATTTTCAGAAAAAGTGTTTAAGCACAAGGATGCTTTTAAAATGCCCACATTTAAAATACACATGAATATACCAATAACATACATTATGTTATACATATTATATAATATTTAAATTTTTAATTATATAGCTATTGTAATCTCAGGTCGTTTAAATTATTTCTGTAGTTTTAAAAATGTCTCTGGAATCTGGCAATGAAAATTGTACTTTCTGCAAAATCCAAAGTTTGTCTACAACAGAATTATTTTACGAAGTAAGTGTATTTTTATTTACATTTTTAAATAATCTAGCTTCAATAGTTTTCCCTTTACTCAAATCAAAGCTAAAGCTTATGTTATTTTTGACTAAAATATAACAATATAATTTTTGGTACTTATGTACTATGAAGACTACCTAGATATATTGCCAAAACTGGCCACCAGAAAATATATGACTTTCTAAGAATACCTAGACATTAACATAGGTTATATAAGACTCTAAAATAAAGAATATTATTTAAATTGCACTAACCTCTCCAATTAAATTTTTTATCGCCAAGGTAGTCATCATAGTATGTAAGTATCAAATTTTTCTATAAAAATACTTTCTAAAACTGCTTTTTATTGAAAACTATAAAAAGGGATTAACATATTATTAAGACTAATGTTTTCATTTACTACTAAACACATTTATTTTATTAAAGTGTAAAACATTTGTAATAATATAACTTTTTTCTACTAACAAAAGTGTTTCTTAATTTTTTTTAATTTTTCAGAAAAAAGATAATTTATTTTATAAAACTATATTTTGTCTTGAATGTGGATTATTAAACATTCCAAAAATAGTTTATTTCTTACTATGTTACATTTTAAAACTTAATTTTCAAAATAATTTTTTTCTCTGTTACAATGTTTTTGATAAATTCATTTGAAAACTTTCAATTTATGTCTTGTATTCTCCTAGAATACATGTCAAAAAATTTTATTTTGTCTTTCATCTGCATTGTGTTAGGCTGAGAAATTATCGAAAACTGGTTAAAATACAATCTTTTTATGTATTCATGTTTTCTATCCTAAACTATAACCTTATAAGTTTTGTTATAAATTGAGTTGTCACACTTTTACTCTTATCTTATATTTTTAAATTTAAATACAACTTTGTAATTGTTGAGTGTTGCTTAATTAATAGTTTCTATTATTTAAATTTCTTCTAGTGTAATGATAACAAAAAGTTTTATATTTCAAATATCTGCTAGTTTTTAAATATATATGTACAACTTTTTTTTGAAGGATGACCAGTTTATTGTATTTAAAGATATACGTCCAGCTACTAATCATCACTACTTAGTTATCCCCAGAAAGCACATGAAAAATGCTTCATTTTTGAAACCTCGAGATGTTTTAATAGGTATGTATTTGTGTTCATCATTTTTATAGTCCATAAAAATATTTTTCTGAATACCATTGATATGTAATAACAAGTAAATTACTCTTTCCTTCTTTCACGTCCTTGTTTTTTCATATATTTATAAAAATATATAATTTAAATTTTAATGGATTTAATTTCTTTAGAATCAAAAGTAAAAAAGATCTGATATTCCATTAGAATGAATATGAATCTAAAAATTTGTTTTGACGCAAGGAATACTTCAAAAATTGGCCAACAAATGGTTCTGTTCTTTTATAAGATCTTAACTATTTGTTTCAGTATATACTGATTAAAAAACTTAAGTTAAACCACACATTATATTTATGATAGTAATGAGATGAATAGAATGTTAATATTATTTAACATCTAAAAAGTCAAAACTCTGTTACTGTAGGATCAAGCTTTGCTTATGATTTTTGTACAAGAGTATTGACAAATATTTTGTGTCATAGGTATTCTAAATATTAAAAGATGTAAGAAATTGCTTCTATTCAATATCTGCAATTGGTATGAAGAGAATATTCGGTAAATTTGAAGGGACAGGTTGGTTACATGTAAAATTTGTGTGACAATTGCCTTGATGCCTAAGGAATACAATACATGAGGAATGAATTTTAAACATAACTTTCATGAGCTCTATTCTAAAAATGTGTGTACTTTATGTCAAATTATTTTGGATGGAATGCTTAACATCTTGCTTTTTAATTTGAAATTACTTATATGTATGCACTGATTTTCTGAGTTGTCAATGTGAGTAAGGTTCACTTTCCATTTTCTTTCTAATTGAAAATGACATTGGAATGTCCATGAAATATTTGGAAAATAAATGAAGCTAATTTTATCTCAAAAAAATTCTATCCATATTCAAAATTGCTGAATATGCATATTCCACATTTTTGTGGGTTGATAGAATTTTTGAATTTGGGTTATGGGAAGAATCTTTAAATAATCAATTATTGCTTTTTCTCTCACTCTCTCTCATTTTTCAAAATATCAGTGTATGGTATATGTTTAAAATGCCATTTCTCATTTTTTTTTAATTTTTATAAATCCTGAAATGTTTAAAAAAAAATAAAAAAAAATATTTCTTTTACAACCTGTTTATTTTTATATTCCAAAAGTAATATATATAAAGCTGCTAAGCTGTTTTTATGTAATATCCACTCATCCTAAAGCAGCTATTAAATCTTTATTTAAAAACAGTGAAGTTATCTATCAATACTGCTCAACATCTTAGTTGTCATCTAAAACCAGCCTCTCTGGAGCATATCTTAAGCAACCTGATTTTAAGTTTAGAGCACTTAATATAATCTCCACTTCTATTGACTGACTTTGCTTGACTCATGGACCAAATCTAGTTGTTATTAAATTGTGAGCGATTAATAACTTTATCTTGGTTATCAGTATCACCTGACTTAAGTCTTAAGATTTATTCATTATCTAAAATCTTTTATCATGTGATCTCATATACAGTAGATTAGTTACAAAGTTTATTTTGAAAGCATGCATTATGTAACATATTCCAAATATCATCACTTATACAATTCTATCTTGTAAAATGTAGCATTTTGCTTTTTCAGTTTATAGTACATTTACACAAGAAAAGAGAAACAACATATTAAACAGTTGAAAGCAATTTATTCTTTTGATATTAAAAAAATTATAAAATTAAAAAAAAAAAACATTTATTGTAGAGACAATTAAAAATTAGTTCTAACCTCTCTATCTTGGCGCTACTTGTTGCAGTGATTGGATTTTGAACATAATTGTGCCACAGCATGCTTTCCTATGCTTTGTCCAGAGTTGGACACTATCAGTTAGGTGGAAGAAGCCAGGTGGGAGTCTTTGTAATTTAGAACCAAGGACCAAATAGAAGATCCCCAACATTTGACTTGGATACCCCAAGGGCATCGTTCACTTGCGGCCTTATTCATGAAGCAGAGTTTTAACTTTCGAATAAGAGTAACTAGAGTTCACCAAGTCAAATGAGAGTCAAGTTAATTCCATGTAGCACAACTCTCAAGTTATCCTTTGTTTGGTGAATATGGCTGTTACAGAACATTGCAATCATGACACTATTTAACATGCTCCAACTACCTTTAGTGAACATGATGAAACTTTGTTGGGACTTGAACTCACTACTTTGATAATGAAAATAATACCATATCCATCCAGGCCACCTCAGCTCCCTCAAAGCATGTCACATCTTTCATTAACATCATTTAACCACTACTGTGATATATGCATTGAGTAATTCTCATTGACTTTGCCAAGCAAAATCCTGTATGTTATCAGCACTAATATATTGAAAGCATGTAGAAATATCTTGCCTATTAAAAATAAATCTTTAACTATTACCATCTTGTATTTAAAAGTTATCATTCTGGCGTATATTTAAGAGAATAGTAAGTTGTGAATTACTAATTAATTTAATCAATGAGAAAGAATGTGTAATAAATGAATGAATAAAGGCTGCTCCCCCTAGTGTATAGTCTTTCTTAATGTCTGCTCTAAAATCTTGAACAACAATATTATGCGTATGTTATTCCAGATAAAGTAGAGTTTAGATATCTTAGTTTTTTCAATTTTTAATGATTCATTAATTTTTAATTGAACATATATGAAATAAACACTTATAGACAATTTTTAATTACATGAAGGTACTAATATAAGAATTTCTAAATATAATTCTAACTAAAAAAGAACAAATTCAGCTTGATTAAAAGTTCCATTTAAAAGTTTAATCATTAATACTGTTAAATGTGCCAAAATTATTAGAGAAATATTTATGGTTTGTGGTAATATATTTGTAACAATAAAATTAATCATCATATGAAAAATTATTGTAATTTGATTATAGATGTATATTTCTCAAGTTCATTTTGTACATGTCATATTTATCTGGTGAAAAATTAGGTATTATGTATTCTGTAATATTTTTATTTTATTCTCGACATTTCTGAATTGTGATATATGAATAAATATATCATTATAAAGTAATGTTCCAGCTTTATGATTCAGTGAGCTTATAACAGAAAATTTTTATAAAACGCAATTAAATTATCTGTTTAAACTATCTGAAAGAGATTATCAGTCCCAACAAAAGGATGATTAACATTTTTTAAATCTGTTAAAAATAGTGATGTTACTCATTTTAGAATGTTAATATTATGAATAAATGTTTTAAAGTTATATTATTTTAAAATTAAAAATTACTGTATTTCAACTGTATCCATTAATTGTAACACAAATGGTCATTGTAAAAATATCTTTAAATTGTAACTTTGTGTTAGAATCAATTTAAGAATTTATTTTCCTGTTTTCTTTGTAATTTTTTTTAATTGAAATTTTTTACTTACCATATTATTTTTACTGTAAAGCCTAACATTTACATTTTGGAGTTTGATTATAATAAAATTTTTGTGAAACATACTTTAAACCTGAGCGAAATTCAATTTTTGTAATTTACTGTTATAATTATTTGCGAAATTTAAATTATTCAAAAAATAAAAAAAAAAGTGTTTAAATTCCTTAAAAGTGTATTATGACAAGAATATATCTTTAAAATAATTTAAATTCTCTTCTAGAGTTATAAATCTTTCTTACAACTTTTATTATCAATTGATCAGCCAATGGCTGAGTGGTTAGCATTCCTAATTCCTGGGATGTCGGCCCAGGGTTCAATTCCCGGTTTGGACGTGAACATTTTCTTCTCTCTCTCTCTCTCTCTCTCTGTATCTTTGTCCTTTCTTCTCCTAAGATGATGGATGAATGTGGACGGCCCTATGAACGGGTTTGTGGTAGTCTGACGTGGGCAATGCCACTCGTACCTATGTGACAAGGTTCACCAGTGCCCACCATATAACTATAAAATGAGTAGCAGTTTCTGGCCATGTTGTGGGCGACAGGTCCAGCCTCCCAGTGCCCTGCCATTAGGGAAAAAATGACCTTTTATTATCAACAAAATTTTTTATAAATTCTTGTAAAAATATCTTTTATTATAGTGTTGCAAAATATAAAATATATTATTATTGGGGTAGGTAAAAACGTTTAATGATTTGTTAGTTAAATTTAAAAATAAGAATTTATTATTTTTAACAATTAAAGATTGTATATTTAAATATATTTATGATTGTAATACTTGTTGTTTAGATATGTTTTTAGAGAAGCATTTATCAAAATTATACTGGACAGTATAGGCAATTTTATTATTATATCCCTTTCTGAAAACTGATGAAAATATTTACAGATCTTATAGCTTAATCATTAGCTCTTTGGCTTTCCAGCTTTATAGTTTGAGCATTTGAATCTTTTTGTTTGGTTTAGAATCCATATTAAGCTGAAGCTCACAATTAAACTATTTATATTATATAAGAGATTGAGCAAAAAGCTGTATAGAATGTGCTGATATAATCTTATATTATTGCATGCATTCAATTTTTATGCAAAAAATAAAATAAAGTGTTCTGCTTATTATAGATATGCATTTATTTTATTTTCTATGTTAAATAGAAGCTTAATTTTATTAATTTAATATCACTTTGTTAATTTAATGAATTATAAATAAGATATATAATATAATGAATTTACAGTTACATTAAATAATTAAAATTTTATAAATAAAGATTGATAAAATTTTCAAGTTATGTATATTTATAAAGAATTTATCCATTATAATTTTTATCAAATTTATTCTATTTGTTAAAACCAAGCAATTGAAAATTTTAATACAAAATGATAATTTAATACAAAAATGAATTAATTTATTAAGCAATAATTTCAATCTATTTTTAGTTAAGAAAATGGTTGAAATTGGAACTACAGTTCTAGAACAACAGCAAGCTGATGTTTCTGATGCCAGGCAAGTTGATATCTTCTTTTATTACTCATGATTTTTTCTGTGATTTTATTATTATTATATGTGTGTGTGTGTTGGCAAGAAGAGGAAACCGAGAACAAAACAGTGTATACACACATTCTAACCGAGGACCTCAGCAGAACCGAGGACGTCCTCAGTTCCATTTTGCTATTTTTGTGCGGAAATTACATAATTTAAACTTAAATTTTAAATTTCATTGAAATTTAAGAATGCTCTTGATTTGATTCTTCTTATTTTACATTTAAATTATACATTTTAGTTTTTAATTGTCATTTTTTATTGAAATTTAATGATGTCCTCGGTTTACACCTTTTATATTAGATTTTTGTGTACTGTGTTAAAAGTGTGTATCCTGTAAAATATGAGGTCCTCGGTAGTTCGGAAAAATCCTAGTTTTGTGTATGTCCTTGGTTAGGCAATAAAATACACATTGTGTATATCAAACAGATTTATAATAATATTGTTTATTGTGATAACTTTATAAAGACTCATATATTTAGTTCTTTAGTGTATTATTAGGGATGCAAAATTGTTTTTCTTTATATTTCTAAATAATTAATTATATTCTTATTAAGTAAATTAAAAATTTAAGTAAACTTAACTACATACATATTGAGTTTACTTTTTGTAGAATTGTAAACTTGTTGAGAATAAAAGAAGCTTCTTTAGTAGATTCTGAAATTTAATGTATTTTTTAATTTAATACAAATTTCATTTTTTTAAATATAAAAATTATTTTATAATATGTTATAAAAAAAATTTAATACTTATATTTTTATTGAAAAGTTTTCTTATTTAAAAAATTTTCTTCCTTCGAAAAAAAAAATTAATGATATAATGTGAAGTGTAATTTTAATTTTATTTAACAAATTGTACATTTTTTTAATTTGCATTCTAATTTAATCAATATGTTAAGCTTCGTTTTATTTACATTTTTGAAAATAAAATGTATATATATTTATATTCTCATGTTGCTTCATTGATATTTATTTCAGAACTTATATATAAATTATTTAAGAAATTAAAATTAATGTTAATTAAAAATTTAGCAAAAGGTTTTAATTATACTTTTTCAGAAATTGAAATTTTCAATACATGATGTCAATGCGTTAAACTCTTAATATAAAATCTTATAAAAGAGAACTTTACTATATACTTATCAGCCCACTGAATTATAAATATTATAATTTTAATTTACTTTACTTAATACATTAATATTTCTTACCTCAAAGTACATAAAATGCATGCCTGCAATCGAGGACATTATATACACACCGTCAACCGAGGACATCCCATACATACCGGCAAACGAGGTCATTATATACACACAGGCAACCGAGGACCTCCCATACATACCGGCAAACAAGGATATTATATACATACAGGCAAACGAGGACCTTGTATACACACTGACAAGCGAGGACCTCATTTCGATATAAAAAAATTAAACAAGCAATTTAATTTAATTGAATAAACAATTAATTGAATATTTATATTGAAGACCTCATACATTCACTTGATTATTTTTATATGAAGTCAATACAATAAATTGATTCATATTGAAATTTCCAAAGAAGAAATGATTAATAAAAAAAAAACTTGATATGCATCTGCCGCACAGTAGTTTGCATGGCTTTTGAAATTATCAGTACAGCATATTTTAATTTTATTTCTATTTCCTTAATGAATCTGTTTTATCTAATATACTGACAAATCATTATTTCATTTGAATTTGAATATATAAGTATAAATACTTGTATGATCATTTTTTATAATAGCACTTTTCTAGATTCTGTTTTTGACAATATCCATATTTTAAATTTAGTTTTTGGCTAACCATTGTTCTCTTTTGATTCTTCTAAATAACGATATATTTTTGTTAGCTATATTATTTTGTTCATCTGACTCAAATTTTCATTAATCCAATCGCCTTTCCCCAATTTTAATTTCTATATCATAATCATCAATTATAATAAAGTTTTTAAATTTTAGGGGGTATGTATAAGAGAGTACTTATTTTACTATATAAGATAATTTTCGATACAAATACACAAAATTATTATTCACAAATACGATAACAAAATTTCTTTATTTCACCAATCTAAAATTTCTAAACGCAAAAACATTCTCAACTTTGGTATTTTTTAAATCTCTCCAACTGCAAAGGGGAGATTCGATATGCCTTGACCATTTCCTGTAAATGATTGATTAATCACAGATCACTGAGAAAATGCCCTGGGAATTCAAAGACCCTCTGAAAACCACATGGTACTTAGAAAAGTTTGTAAGAAGGATAATTTTAGGATGAGGTTTGTTTTTAAGCAGATTCAAAATAATGAATTTTGCTTAAATTTAGAATTAAATATTTGAAAGGAAATTTAAATAAATATTCAAATGTAAATGCTTAGAAATTTTCAGAGCAAATCACAAAGTCAAAAGTTATGATATTATTTACAGTATTTTTTTCTCTCTCTTTAATTTACATTTACGTACTTTTATTTACTAATGAAAATATTATGAAATATAGATTTTTAAGTTATAAATTTTTAAATATTTATTTAAACTAAAAAAAACTGTAAAACTATTTTACTATTTTTTTAAACAGTAAATTATATGAAAAGCAAAGACAAAGAATTAATAGTGAAAGGGTGATAAAATAACATTATCTGTAACATTAAATAAATTTTATTCATAAATCCGCAAGAGTATTTATTATTACATTTCATTGTAAATTATTCTCCATTATAATGTTCTAACGAGAACAGAAGCCTTCATGCATTTTATCTAATTTTAAATATCGTATGCAATGTACTTAATATTTAATAATTATACAGTATATATTAGCTGCTGTTTCTTAAAGTTTTAAATGTTATGGTAATATTGGTTTGAAAAAAAAAGCATACATCTAAAACTTAGATTTGCCTCGGCTTGTCCTATTTTGGACTTTGCACCACAAAACCCAATCAAACAATCAAAAAAAATTATCTTGATATTTAAATTTGCTTACGAGGAATTCTGTTCGCATAAGAAGAAATATTATTTTCACATGTTCAATCGGCTTAGAATGAACTCTTTTAAAAAAGATTTTTTAACTAAAAACAATATTCCTTAAAATTATAAACAGGAAATTAAAATAAATTTATAATCTACAGGTGAAATTTTTTCACTTAGAAATAGACTGATTTAAAATATATTCTTGAGAAGAGTTCGATTGTGTCAATGTTATAATGTCTTAATATTATTAACTACAATAATTATACATCTCAGACATGTGGGATTTTACTAGGAAACGCACTCTACCCCCCCCCCCAGATTCAACTAAGCGGTTTTTCGGTCCCCTGGTCAAATAAAGTCGAGTACCTCGATCTTACGTTAGATAAAAAACTTACCTGGAGAGCCCATATTAATAAAATCAAGAATAAATTTATTTCTGCAATAACTTTACTCTACCCCTTAATTGCCTACAAATCAAAGCTCTCCATGGTTAACAAGCTATTAATTTATAAATCATATCTTCGCCCTATTATCACCTATGCAGCCCCAATCTAGGGTGGTGCTGTGGAAACGAACCTGAAACCTCTTGAGGGTCAACAAAGTAAATTTCTTAGACTGATCACTCAGTCAGACTTCTACATCAGAAACGAACACATCAGAAACAATTTGGGTGTCCTTCCCCTATCAAGATACATCCAATTCCTTGCTTTTCGCTTCTACAACAAACTTTATGAAATTGATAACTCTGAAATTCAAGCAATTGAAAACTACAGTCCCTATGAACTTTCCAATTTCCACAGACCAAGGGCGGTTCTGCGGGTTAAGCCACTTTCAAACTTATCTATTCGCCTCGCAAAAAATAGAATTAAATAAATAAATAAAAATTGTATTTATATATATGCATATTTTATATATATATAATAGAATAAAAAAAATTTGTCTTTATATAGTTTTATTAATACTATGTATATAAACTGTAATTTAAAAATATTTTCTTGCACTGTTGTTTGTAATGTGTATTCAAATTTTTCATTTTTATGTTTATTCAATCTCATGCAAAGAACTCTCGTTGGGAGCACTTTAACCTAAGCAAAATATTTACTTAAATTTTTTGTTTAAATAATCTTATGTTTTGAAATCATTATGTTAATCTCAACTAAAGTTAGGTGTAGAAAAATTTCTTAGGAATAGAAGGTACATGGCCTTTTAGGCTAGGAACCTAACAAATACTAGATCCATTCTTCTATAACTTAAATATTCTCTGCGTATTCCTTTGAGGTCGAGAATATTTTCCTTTTAGATTTTATTTCTATTTAATTGTTGTCGTGGAAATAAAATGTACAATATTTTCTAACTATGAAATCTATTATTATCTATGAATCTGTAAATACTAAATAAATTATAATCAATGATCAATATGCCAATGAACAATTTTTTGTAGATAATAGAATCAATTCAAATGTTACAAGAAAAATCTGGAAAGTTAAGTTACTTTTAGTAAAGACTTGTTTTAGTATTTTAAATGACTATTTTACTTTAGCATATATTCCATCAGATTGTTTTTTTGCACCAGCTTGCTTCCCTGTACCTAGTCCTGATTCCGATAGATTGCGGGATACAGAAATGTGTAACAATTAACTCCAATTTTTCTACTGTGAAGATATCACATTGGGTACATTCCATCTCGAAGAGCAAGTTCCTAATCTTAATCCATAACCAGTTCTATGCAAAAACATTTGATATGTTAATTTTCTAAAGAATCAAATTATGCTGAAGCATTCCTATCATAATGAGAGCTCTTTTTAACTAAAAACAATTTTGAGAAAATAACGATACAATTGTTGAAATGGAAAACAATTTAGAGAATAATAATCAACTACTTTGTCTTGTAAATACAGTATTAATATGCTTTATAAAAAATGAATGTATGAATTGAACTAAATTCATTAAATCAAATTTTGTATTCTTCCAACAAGTAACTTATTAGTTTAAGCCATACGCTACAGTTAAAAATAAAAACTAAGAAAAGATGCAGTACTGAACCTCGGAATTGAAGTATTTTTCGACTGTATATTTTTTATGTATGATTTATAATTTCGTATATTATTGTGTTAGAAATTCTGCAGTTTAATTACAAAACATCACTCAGGTTTGGACCAGATTTTCATGATGATAGAGTATATAAATATTTAAAGACTTATGTTTCTTTTCTAGAATATTATGAAAATCAAAAATGTTTTACTAGCTTACTTACTTATTATTGGTTAAAAATTGTGAACTATTTTAATTCTTGAGAAGCTGAAAACTAATTCATAAAGGGAATTAGGTAATTAAAATAAATTGTCAATGGAAAATAATTAAATTCATTTTTCATAATAGCTAAAAACACTCCTTTATTCCTTATATATATAACAAAAAGATTGTAAGATAAACACTAGACATTTTATCCAATGTTTGCATATATATATATATATTTTCAGAACATTATCCTGATGAATTTATGGTTCTGCATCACATTAAATATTTTATAAACTACTGGTGATTTTCTTTTCTTCTGACAAATAATATACTTTGTCTTTTTTACCCTATCAGCTTGCCGGTGGATTTCTATTACGCGAACTTACTAATGCAAAAAATGCTGATTTATATTGTACTCTAAATGTAAAAGTGTAGAAATTAAATTCATACGCTTAACTGGTTCTCTTCAAGACTTTTTTATGTTAATTAAATGTATTTAATTCTTTAATAATTTGAAATTATAAGAAGAATCTTTTTCATATTTGATTCTTGGTGGTAACATCAATTTGCTCAGATATTTACAAAGCGAATTTTCTCCAACGACCAGGATATTGGTGCGTGGTTTTCTCTAATCCACTTTTCCCCTGACTATTTGAAAGTATTGTCGCCTTGATGATTCATTTACTATGAGAACTCGTCAATTGACATTTCTCACTCGAGAACACCTACATATGTTTGTAGTTAACTTAGACAATGTTCTGCTCTGGCATTTTCATTATCTTAGTCAAAATTTTCTTATTGCACTGAATATAAAGTCATTTTTCTAATAATTTCAGAATTAGCTGCCTTGAAATTTAATATAATTATAAATAATTTTTATATTTGAAGTTTTAAAAATTGCAAGAGAATATGATGGGAATCATTATATTGAATCTACTAATATTTATAAATTTTCTTTGAATAATACCTGACGGTTATAAGCATTTTTCTATTTACACTGTACTTATTCATAATGAAAAATTATTATTTTTATATTAAACTTGATACAATGAATATATGTGACTATTGAAAAAGTTGAAATCTAAGAAATGATTTGCATTTGCAAATGTTCAAAATATTTAATTGTTTATATTAATATAATGTTTAGTATTTAAAAATGCATTTATAAGATGTCAAATATTTGTACAATAGCAAATCATTCAGAGAACAAATTTTATTCTTAAAACTTTAATTGTTTTGTGTAAAATTGAATGTTAATTTATAATTGAATCTATGAGATGCAACAGCAAGCTGAAATGAATCCACAAATATTTAGTAAATTCATTTGAATTTTAAAATAAATGAAGCTATGGATTAAACTGTTGGAAAGCTAAATAAGATTAGAATTATCTTATATGAATATTCCTTGAAATAATCAAAGAAATATTCCTGCTCTAATAAACATGTATGACCATGCTATATGAAGTAAATTTCAAAGTTAAATTTTAAAAATAATCTTAATAAGCGTAGTTTGCTTTGAGGTAAAGACTAAAAATTTCCAAAAAAGCAGGAAAAAATATTACTTGATAAAAGATAAATTAGAACATCAGGAAAAAAATTTTTTTTTACATTATTTAATAACTTTTGTATTTCAGATTTTTTACAAGTATTTTTATATATTTCATTCACACAAAAACTCAACAAATATTGTTTTCTCACTATATATTATTATTATACCAAAATATTCCTTTAATGAAATGATCATATAGTTATTTTTAAAGGAAACTTTTAAGAATAATTTAAAAATAACTGGTTTATTAGTCACTTTACTGATAGATTTTAAATATACTGGCTAAATTTAAGAGAATCCATGATTTAAATTGGATATCAAGCCAATACAAAATTTTCACATGTAAAGTGGGACTATATACTATTAACTATAACTCCAATCACTATTCATTCCGCGCTACTAGCTTTGCAAAAAATTTGGGAGAATAAAAGTAATATTACACAAAGTATTACAAGATATTTTTAAATAGATCATAAAACCATTTGCTAAAAGTAAGAACTATTAACCATATATACAACGAGTATGCTATATTCAAGTAATGTCTTTTCATTAGAGAAACACACTCCAAATGATATATTTTTAACCAAGTCTAAAAAAATTTCAAAATAATTCATCATTGGTTTTCCATACAGAATAGAAATACTTGCTCGAAACATTAAAGAACCGGATTAAGACTATCTTACGACTAAATTTAGTTGTGTTAAACTTAACTAATAATAGCAAACTATTGATCACATAATTCCTTCTTTGTTTCCTTCCTGGTTTTAATTACAGAAAGCTCATTTTGATAAATCTTATTTGGAAATTTTGAGTTTTATTTGAAAAAATTCTCAAATCGGAATCTTCATTTTCTGAAAATTATAATTGGTTGCCTCACAAAATTTGTATTATGAAATTAACAGTGATTGTAAATTTTTGTATTCATGTATGGATGATATACATTTAAATCGACAGCACTTTAAGATTTTATTTCATGATCTTTTTAAATACAGATATAAGGAAATCAAAAATAAGAAAACTTTTAAATTTAACTATTTTCTTATAAATTTCTGACATACAAATTTTGATAACATTCATTTCAATAGTTTTATTAATGATTTGTTTTGTATTGTCCTAAAAAGGATGTTGTTCTCAAACCTACATTTCCTACGATACTCCTTTTGGAAGTAAAGAATTTAATTATAATCAATTTTGTAAAAATACCGCCTTCTCCAAAAAAAATTTCCAAATTTATATGCCTTAATAGTTCATTCAAACCATTTATAATCTCCGATTTTTGACGCATTATTACAGGCGACTTAACATTGTCAATGATCATAAACATAAGGCAATTTTAAATAAGGTTGCTAAATACAGACTAATTTTTCAAACAAGTAGATCTAAAACTTTTAAAAAAATTTTATAATATCAATTCCATTATCTTTAAAATAGCAAATTATTATTATGTTGAGTTTTTCAGAACATGGAAGTTAAAAAAAAAAAAAAAAAAAGCTCTATAATATAAAATTGAAAGTTTTATTTCTTATTATAATTTAACATTTCCAAATACTAGATTTAGCCTATTAAAACCTCCTACTATATTTGCTTAAAATTCTTATAGACCATATAAGATTAAAATTCTTATAGACCATATAAGATTAAAATTCTTAAAGACAACTTTATGATTTCAACTGTTGATAAAATTTCTAATATCTACGCACTTTTCCGTAAAAAAAATTATTTAGATTTGATTGATATAAAGAAACTATTAAATTCTAATATCTACAAACTCTTAAATTCTATAGTATAATTAATAAAAATATTTCTGGGTTTTTATAAACTTTTAAATATAAAAAGTTATAAATTGCAATTTCCTTATTTAACAGTAATGTATAAATTTCATAAATTCCCATTAAATTTAGATATATTACTTGTGGTACAAAATCATATATGAATAAACCCAGGTATATTTTTTGCCAAATATTTATATAATTTTGGAACATATTGTTAAATCTAAGGCTACTTGGATTGTAGATAATAATATACTGGTGTGAGAATTTCTGTCAAATAATTTTTTTTATAATATCAGTTCCTTCGATTTCAATGATCTTTATACAAGTATACCCATTAAAAAATTAAATGATGTATTATATTTTCACATTTTCATTAGGCTGTTGGTTCCGAGTTGGAATACGGGTTTAGGTTTCTTTCGACGTTTTAGTTTAGGTTTCTTTTTTAGTTTAGGTTTTAGTTTAGGTTTAGTTTAGGTTTTAGTTTTAGTTTAGGTTTCTTTTTCCATCGACGTTTCTTTTCTCTCTGTTTCCTTGTTCTTTCTTCTAAGCTGATGGATGAATGTGGTCCACCATATAAACGGGTTTGTACTGGTGTGACGCATGAATAATGCTACTCACTTCCGTGACTTGGTAAACAGGTGCGGACCGGTTTACGCTACATAAGTAACAGTTTCCGGACTCATTATAGCTAAGGGTTGGTCACCCAGTTCCCACCGTTAGAAAAAAAA
>JAPDSC010101171.1:39600-67100 GCA_026290005.1 Latrodectus geometricus | reverse complement strand
CATTATGATTTATTGAAAATTAAATTTACAATTCAGAATTATATTTGTACGTACAAGCTGTTTATAAAAAAATCTGATACATTTTCATCTTCAATAATCTATAAAATAATGGAGATAAATTTAATGTATGACATTTAATTTTATATTGCTTAAAATATTTTATGACTCTTGTGAATGATTTTCTACACCTATGTACTTTGTCAGACTGAGAATAACAAGACTAGTTAGTTTCACACTGGGTATAGGTAAGTATTTCAGCATTTGTTGAAGTTGTGGCAATTTTAATCCAGATCATTAGAGCATTATAGTTAAACATTTTCCTTGAGAGAGTCCTTACCATTTATTAATCTCATTGATAAAAGTCCAGTAGTTATATGGTGATCTGCAAATCGCAGAATCACATAATTCCATATTGTTGTGAAAAAGTCATTCAAAAGAGTAAAACCAATAAAGTAATATATAATCTTTTTATGAAAAAAGCATAAGTTTTTCCATTAGTATAACTTTTTCTATATATCAAGTTAAAATATAAATATGGGTTCCCCCAGCAGAAAGAAAGTGCCTATTCCCAAAAGGAAATTTGGGGAAATTAAGTTGTATTTAATTCCTCTCCACTTTTTCAATTAGAAGATCTCTTTGTACTTCAAATATTCATGAGAGCTTACAAATCCCCATATCAACACATTATGGAGATTTACTATCCCAGAAAATGGAAGCAAATTTCATCAGAGAATATTCTGCAGTTGAGAAATTTTGCAGCATTGTTTACCCTTAATAACTTTTCTATTGCAAAGTTTATCCTACTAGGTCTTTTGTCCTAAGGCTTTAATTTTGTTGGCATATAATCTTTTCCCCAAAACTTTATACGCGGTCTTAACATGTGTATGTAATTTTTCTACTTGTTATACCAGATACAATTCTCTGGGGTTTATATAAAAATATCTCTGATAATCTGCTTAGTATTAATCACTTGTGATGTATGTGAATCACATCATAAGTGATTCTAATTTTTTTCTTTATTTTTGTTCGATATATTTTTAGTCATTTTTTACTGTACCTAACTTATCAATATATATTAATTTAAGGTCAAACATATAATTATTAATGCACGTGCATTGCTTTTTGATTTCCTGTTTAATATCTTTCTATTTCAGTTTTGCATGAAACTATTTGTATTAGACAGATTTGATTTAGTTGAATAAACTGGAAGTATAGATGACTTTAGAAGAAAAATATCAGTCATATGTATTTTTTACTTCTGAGCATCTACAAATGTTTGTATGTGTTTAGAGAGGCAAAGCAAGAAGTATACAGTGCAGCAGCAACGCCTTAAGTACAAAAAGGATTGTGATGTACAGACAATAATGTGTCTCTAATTAGTCATGAGATATATAAAGGCTAATAATGATCTAAATTAATTCATGGGAGGAGTAAGTACAGTGGTCAACTAGAAGTAAATAGTCAATTAAAGAGAATAAGCTAAAAATCAAGTTTAATTCAACTTGCTTTCTATTTTGTTTTCCCCCCCAAACTCAGTTACGTCCATGGCGTTCTTGTAAAGATTTTACTTATGTATTCATATTTTTATTGGAATGCAAACATTTAAGCTCATCTTTAGAGGTTATCTGCAACAATTGATAGTATACCAATAAAAAAAAATAAAATTGCTCTAATATTGATGAAATTACATTTTTGTTTATGGTATAATGAGGTTTTAGTATGAATAAGAATATTCATAAAATTAGTCATTCAGGATTGAACCGAAAGCCATTCATTTTGGAGGAACGAAAAACAGAACTGAAATGGTATATTTTATTTTAGTTGTACTGGAATGAGAAAATTTATAGCTCAAACCCTGCTTATAAATGTCTTCAGAGAGGGGAGCATTCTTATTTAATAAATTTCTCTCTCTATATATACACCCACTCACACAAATATAACTAACTTAAACAAATTTTAAAAAAAAATTGATATTTCTTAATATTCAACCTCAATTATATAAATTATATATTATGCTGTCAATTATATAATATTGTATTGTGCAATCAGTTACTTAAATACCAATAAATGTTCCTTTGAAGCTTTTAGAAGCTTAATTTTCATATACTAAGAATGAGATAATAGTTATTATCAATTATAAATTTAAATATGTAATTTCAGCAGAATTACATATTCTCTATATCTTATTAAAGTCCATATTGTAAATATGATGTGTATGTGGAATACTATATTATATTAAATTAATGAAGACTTATATGTTTGAATTTACTTTTACTACAGTTTTAGGCTTAGAAGAAAAAAATTTAAGGACATTTTTGCTTAAAAATCTGTAGTTAGATTTGAATAACAGCACATATTTATAGTTTTTATAAGTAGACAAAATTTACTACTTTTTTTTAGTTTAAATTTACTTTATAATGCTTTAAATATACACTTAACATTTTTTAAAGCTTCCATGTCAAAGTAAATCATATTATTCACCAACATTCAGAATTATGCATGTAGGTGCTTTAATTTAATTTAACATTCATAATATTAATTATTATGGCAAAACATTAGAAAAGCAAACTAATGTATTAGTTTGAAAAAATTATCGATTGCAGTAACTTTTGAATTTTCTATTTATTTCTTAGTTATGATTCAATATTGCATAAACACTTTATTATTATAAATCTTATATCTATATTAATAAATCTTTATTTTGACAAATACTCATTTATGTAATTTAATATAATTTCGTAATTTTATAAAAGACTAATAGACTCTTTTGAATTATTGTGTTCATATGTTTTTTTTTTCCCCATTATTAATGCATATTTTTTTCATTTTACAGGCTTCAACTCTGATTAATAAACTAGAAAAAGGCCAAGAAAATTGAAAGATTTATAGATATTTATTGTTTCTATCTATTTTATATATATATATAATGTTATGAATGTGTTTGTTATTTTAATTTCATGTGAAAAGAAAAAGAAACTTGATGAAGTTAATAACAATAATTATTTATAATAACATTTTTATTGCATTTTATTTAAGAAAAATATCTACTTATGAACATTTTTTATTCTTTTTTTATAAATTTACTTGAAAATCACTATTGATTTTATAATATTATATATATATTATGTTACTAGTGAAATACAGATTAATTAGCTTTCAATTGAATATTTATTAACTGAATCAACTTTTGATCAGGCTCAAATTGGAGAAAGTATTTATTTTATTATATATATTTTTAAGAATAAGCAACATGTCTAACCAATGATGGAACTATTCCCATCTATTAACTAAAGATCTGTTAAGCATAAAAATAGTGATTTTTTTTTTTTTTTTTTCCCAAATCTTACAGTGAAGTTTATGTAATTGTTTAGAATAATAATGAAAACAAATTCTGAAGGGAACTGCTTTCACATTTAATGGAAGGCATTTTATAGGAAAATGTTATTTAAGTCATTAATCAGATGATTCTAATTATTCATTCTTTACACTGATATATATATATATATATATATATATATATATATATATATATATATATATATATATATATATATAGTATGCCATAATTTTAAACAAAAAGGAAATTTTTCTTAATGCTTAATTGTAGAATTATTTTTAAAAAAAATATTTTGCCTACCCTTGAAATTGCTATTTTATTTACATGGAAAAATATGGTAATATGAATAATTTTAATAGCTACTGTATTAGTTAACTTAAAAATTAATTCAGAAGGAAAAACTTATTTATTTTAAATATTTAAAAGAATTCTCATGTTTATAAAAAGGTATATAAAAAAAAATCATTTTATCAATCCAAAAAAAGTTATATTTTAAAATCAAAATCAAATATGTTAAATGAAATTATTTTATAAAATTAATTATTGCTTTGTTTAAATATAAATGTTCTACATTTCTAATAAAATTGTTAACATGTCAAAGTGAAGCATGTCACTTTAGAATGTCTGAACAAATAATGAAATTAATACTTTAATTTTAAAAGGATTAATATAATTGCTTAATACATTTTGTTTAATAGTTACTTTTATAATTATTAATTGATATAAAACCTTTCTGATTCTAAACTTCTTTGGACATTTTTTTCTCTGGTTATATTTATCGATTCAAGAAAATATTTTAAAAACCTGTCTGTGTACAATAGTTTCAAAACTGATAATTTAGTTTCAAATAAAAGTGTTTTTAAGTGTTTTATAATAATTTATTCATTTGAATTAAGACTTTGATTATTTTCAACAAAATCGTATGCTTTAATTTAAGAATTCATTTTAAGTAAATATTTGAAATTTCTGTCACAAGTTTTTAAAAACATAAATTTAACTAAATTCAAATTATACTTTTTGAACAAAAATAATCTTAATCTAGGTTATTTTCATATTAACTTTTTTACTTTTTTATTGAGAAAAAGAATTTATACTAAAGAAAATTAGTTCACTTTTCCAATAAAGGAATTTTCCTATAAATGAATTTTTAGTGAATTTGTATTCTAAAATTGAACCTATTTTCGTTTTTTTAGAAAATTTCAATTCAATCTGGAATATAAAATTACTGAAATATTTTTATTATTAAATGTTTTGCTTTTAAAACTGAAATATTACATTTTAAAAATTGATCACAAATTGTTGAAGTAGAACAAATTTTAAATCTCTTGAGTAGAAGAGAAAATTCTCCAGAAAAAAAATTATTGTTTGCTAAGTCACTTATGAAAAGTACAAAATGTGATTACAGAAAGACACAAAAGTTGCCCTAACATTAATATCCAAAATTCTTTTTTAAATTTCGGTATGTTTACCTCTATGTTTGTATCAAGGTCATATCTTTGGTTTGTAAATTTCAAATACCAGAGACATTTTCACCAAACATTTTTTAAAAAATCTAAATTCTTCACTGTTGCAGGACAAAATGTCTTCAACACACATTTCTGTATTTTATAAATATAATTCATACAAACTAGTTTCTACTCTTGAGGAGTGAAATCATATGTAAAATGAAGTTAAATGTAAATTTAATTTAATTGTTTTACTTTAATTTTTGTATTATACACATTTTAAGTATTATTTACAAAATAAAGAATATTTCTTTTAATTTGACATTACGAGATCAAATCTTAAGATCATTTTTATAAATTTTAAGAAAATACTATTATTTTGCCTACGAATTGGTCACAAGAAGAACGAAAAGTGAAATCTCGTTCATTGAAAAAATGCATTACATGTAAAATCTTTTAAAGATGAGACATGTTTCTTTTAGTTTGAATTATCTTATTATGTACAGACATGATGGCATTAAATTGAAGTAACATTTAAAGAACTTTTAAAAAGTTAATAATAATTTTTTCAATAACTCAACAAGAATCACAATAAAGTAAAGTTTATTCATAATAATCAAAATAGAATAAATTATTTTTTTATTCTTTTCAGAATTTCCCTGAATTATTGATCCATAAATCGAAGATATATAAGCAGCAATAGAAATAATTTGGTAAATAAGTTTAAATTATATATAAAATTAAAAAATATCTCAAATGCATGAAAATGGAACTGACCAATATAATACTTTAAAAATTGGGGGTTTTTTTTATATAGTTTTGTAATTTATACATGCACAATATTTATAGAACAAAGTAATGATTTAGCACTGCAAATCTTTAGCAAAGATAAAACATTAAGAAATAAATGATAGTTAAAAACACGATTAAAAGAATATGATTTTTAAAAAAGGAACTAAACTCTGTAAACTTATTATTAACAGGAAAATGTATCTGTAAGGTTTTTGTTTATAACAAGCTCCACCAGGTGATCTCTCGGCCTTCCCCTTCTTGTCTTTCACCAATAACCCCTTCTCTCTTCGTTTGATTTTCTACAATCTTCACTGTTTATATATCTCAGCATGACACAATTATTAAATTTGAAATATATTTCTCGGAATAAAATTCATTTTTCGATCAAATTAAAACTGAAATTTCCAGCAAGATTTGTTTTGGCTACTAGTCGGAGCATCCCCTTGGTATGAAAGACTCCCTTGTCTATTTTTCACTACATCACTATAATAAGTAGAATAAAGGTTCTTTAGGTAGTGTAACATTATTGGACACAAAGCAATGTTAAAAATAAATTTAGAAATTTAAGTGGGAAAAAAAATTCAGTTAAAGAATTAAAAAGAATAAACATTTTCTATTAATAAAAAAAATTTAATAAGTGTAAGTTTCATCCATTTATATAAAATCCTTATATTTCTTAATATTCACACAATTTCAATTATTACATTTTGCATAATTTATTGAATATTTTATATTACCATTATATTATATTTCATTTATTTTTTTAATCATGCATTGCTATAAATTAATGTAATTTCTGTAATATAATGTTTTTGGTAAATTATTAAAAATAGATTATATTTAATTCTTAACTTTTAATGAAAAATAGTGTATTATTTAATGAATCTTTTTATGAAATTAATGTGAATTGAAAGTAATTTTTATTTTTAGTTTATTCTTTAGTGACATTTATTTTAAATGGAAAATTAAATAAATTTGATAAGAATAAAAAATGCATTCAAAAGTAAGTTTTTACAATAAAAAAATAATTAAAAAACATTTTAATTGAGAATTGAATAAAAACTTTAAAAAATGATAAAATTTACTCTTTTAAAAAAGATATTTACTAAAATTATTTTTAAAATGTACATTAGTCATAGTTAAATGCAATACATATTAATAATAATATTTAATTACTTTTCTTGTAGAAATTATATATCTATAAGAAATTATGTATACAAATAAATCCTCATTCTTCTTGACCACCGAATTCCCAAAGGTAAATAAAAAACAATTGCAAGGAATGGAGTGAAATTTATATTAGATCTTCGGTTTCTGGCTACTTTAAAATGTTTCATTTTGATATGTTAATTACAGCATTTTTAATTATAAAACACAATTAACTCTGATTTGATTTCTTATGAAATTGCTTATGCTACAATTTGATTCATTAAAAAGATGCAACATTCCACTTCAAAGCTCATCCCTTCAAGAACGAAGTTTGTGGCTCTTTACCTCCTTTTAAAATTTAAAAATAAATATTTATGACATCACATCTTCAATATCCTCTATATTTTCAGTAATTATTAATGACATTGTAATTATCATAATACCTTGTAATTTGTACTGATATGTACTATTTTTAATTGTTAAATATATTTGAAAAAAACTAAATAAAAATGATATTTAAAAATTTTTTGATTTTTAAAAACTTTTGGATAAAATTGCGGTTTAGATCCCTTTCCTCGCGAATTTGAAGTGCTTTTTCGCGCATGCTCATTAATTATTCTTTTGTTTTAGCCTTTTCATTGGTCGCTAAGTTTCACTTTGAGATAGTGGTATAATTTTTGCTATAGCATCGGCGTTTTTGAAAGCGCACCAAGAAAAAACCCAAAGCACATTTTCACCAACTTTTGTATGTGCCGAGTGTATCAAATGTATTTAAACTTTTCGCAATACACCAGAAATAGGAAGCACGTTGGTACGTACATGAAAAGAGTCCAGAATTCAATCTTAAATAACCTTATAATTAAAGATAATTTTCAACATTCGATTTGCTTTCTCTGTACTATGCTCGAGATGTCATTTAGCGGTATAAAACAAAGTTTGAACTTTAATTTTCCGTATTGCAATTTTTTCCCGAAAGCTATTTATGAATTTTCAACGTATTTAAAATTACGAATTATTGTCAATTTCTCACAAAAATTATTTTTTCATTTAAAAAAATATATATTTTAATGGAAATTAATTTAAAAGTTCATTACAGAACAGTACTCTTATACATCATAAATTCTCTCTATAAATACCCCTGTGAAGAATTCTTATATACTTTTTATTTTTATGTAAAAGAATTTCAAGCACATTATGAAAGAATTTAAGTGTCGAAATAACTTGACGTTAAATCGAGCTAAAGAAATTTGCTCCTTCACTCCGCGCATGCGCATTAGTATATACAAATAAATCCGAATGATGTCTGCTCTTCTTATGTTTCTAATCTCCTATCTTTTCTGATGGAGTCAGTCTTATATAGTAATTTAATTTTACCTTGGAAAATGCTGGAAAAAATAATATATTATTCATTAAATTTTAAACTTTGTTTATACATGAGATGTGTGTTGATTTTATGGCTGAGATACAAAAAATATTACTAGAAATATTTATTGAAAAAAACTGTATAAATGAAATTATTATATCAAAGACACAAATAAGTACCCCCCCCCCTACAATATAGGCTGTATTTACGATCTACAGTTAGGTCGATTAGCTAATAATCTGCTCAAATTATAGACTACTTTAAAAACTTCAAGTATATAAATACCCTTTAATAAACTGAAAAATGTTCAATAGGGGAGGGGCTGGTGATTTACACACTGACAAATGCATAAAATCTAGAAATTAAAATATATACCTATATTTTATTTAGATTATTTATTAATAAAAATTTCCCACAAAACTACCTTTATAATTAAATATATACCTCATGAATATATAAATGAATTGAAATTTTTTTGTCCTCAAACTAATTACAAACTCTATATGCATTAGTCAGTTCTTACATATGATACACAATTTAAAGTTCTTTTATGATTGTTATTAGGGTAAAGATATTTAGTTTTTTTCTAGAATTTTGTCTATGTGTAAACTTATATTTTATACTGGACTGATATAAGTTAATTATTAAATTTTTTTAAATTGTATACAGCTTTTAACTATTAATTTTAAAAAGCCAAATTTTTCATCTGTCTGGTTATGCAATATGAAATCAATTTGTGGAAATTATTTTAAATTTTATATGAAGTTCATTTTCAATAAGGTGTATAGAAGTATTTTAATTTTATAAAATATTTGCAATTGTAAATTGTGAATTACTATTTTTAAATATCAACATGTCATAAGATTTTTACACATTTGCTTTGTTTTTATTTTTAAAATAATTCTAAAAATTAAATTCTTCATCCAAAGTGTTCTTTAAAAATTGAGAAATGTTATAGAAATTTAAAAATCAAAAATTTAATACATAATTAACTATAAATAATTTATCATTAACTCTCTTCTTACAAAGAATATTTCATGACACATTTTTAAATTATGTGACTCTATTTCATAATTTTGATATTAATTTTTAGCATTCCAGATAATTTTAGGTTTGTCACTCAATGGTAATTTTTTTTTACACAGAAAAGCTTATCTACCAACAATTCAAAGTGAACTCTGAACTGCATCAATCATTGAAGTCCATAGTGGGAATCCAACTTGTGAAGTGTTGAATCAAAAACCTGAGTGATAATGATTCGGATTAGATAATTCTATACATTTCATTCTAGTATCTGAATTTTAAAATAATTTAAGTGAATTATAAAAAAAAATCACATAAACTTACATTTTAAAGTTCTCTATCAGTGTATAAAAATTTTTCAAATTGAAATATATGAAGGAATCTTTATTTAGCATGAATATTTACCCAAGTCAGATTTGCAGTTGACATACAGTAGTTTGCAGTAGTACATTCTGAACTACAACAAGTATTCCTGTTTCAGGTGGGAGTTGCATATTTTTTGATAGATCAGCAATAAAGTTGTTTTTAAATACAAATTTTATTTTGCTTGAGTTTCTATTATAATACATATTGGATAATTTTTTCTAATAATTTATTAATAAAGAGTTATCAGTTCGTTAAAAAAAAGTTTTAAGAGCTAATATAGTTATTCTTTCTATTTAATTAATCTCCACGAATTCGCGAAAACGAGTACATACAGTATTTACTAATGGAATGAAAGGAAAGATTCCGTATGTAATAGAATAGTGATTCAAGAAAGGTTTCTTTAATTCCTATGGAATACAAAAGTGTTTAAAGAAACTGTTTTTATTATGTATCTACTAAATCGGCATACAACCAGGCGTGGTTGACGAACAATGTCTCTCCAAACAGCTCAGTCCCTGACTTTCTTTGTTTTCTGATTTTCCAGTTGTAAATTTTTTAATCGGACATCATCCAGTAGTCTTTTTTTTTGGGGGGGGGGGATCTACCTCTTAAAACTTTTTTTACAGTGTAAGATCATTGCCACTTAATTATCTCTCAATGTGTCCAAGCCATAAGTATTTGTAGCTTGATAAATTTGACAATGTTTCTGTATTTGATAAAGAGCATTTAGTTCGCGTCATTAGTTTTTATTATCAAACAACTACTGCATTACTGTATTTGGCCTTACATTTTTTTTAAAGTATTTTTCTGTCAAAAACGCAAAATTATATATTTCTTTTATCCTTTTGCGTCAGAATCTCGTACACATAAGTTATTACAAAACGAATAACAGTTATGTAAATTTTAGTTTAATTGCTCTCCACGTCGATTTATTTTTAAATAAATATCTCTTTAGGATTCAATTTCCCCAGTATTCCATATTGATATAAATTTAGGAATATCCTGTCGTGCCTAGGTTTGGTCACACAAAATGAATTTCTGTATATGATATATTATCACTTGTTTTATAGATAGGGAACGGTTTTTGGAAATCGAAACGAAGCAACAAATATAGATAAGAAAATACAGGAAACTACAAAAGTCAATAAAGATAGCAATCAACTTAGAAGTTCAATGCAGAATGATCAACCAACGGCGTGTCATTTGGCAATGACAACAGTACGTCATCTGAAATGCAATCTAACGCAAAGAATTCTTTGATTATCGTAACTACTGAATTTGACGAAAAATATTACAGTAATAGTTTAACTCAAACAATTTGACTCAGTGATAAACAAACGAGATTTCCCAAGCTTAACGAAGAGAAAAGAACTGGAGCCCGGCCACGATACTTAATTTGGCATCACTTAAGTTGTCTAATAAAAATTGTAGTGAGTAAAATATAACATAAGTTATGTTTTTTGTTATAATAGTTAGAAAAGGGTTTTTTTTTTTTTTTTTTTTTTTTTTTTTTTTTTTTAAGTTTCTAATGGTGGGCATCCTTGAGCAAGTAAGCCCATTTGCCGCAACAAGGCCAGAAACTGCTACTCATTTTATCGTTACCTGTGAACCAAGTCACGGAGGTACGAGTAGCATAGCCCACGGCACACCACCACAAACCCGTTTATAGAGCGGGCCACATTCATCCATCATCTGAGGAAAGGACAAGAAACACAGAGAGAAAGTACATCCATGTCCGAGCTGGGATTCGAACCCAGGTCCTCCCTGTCAGTTACGCTAACCACTAGACAGATTGGGCGGCCTAGTTAGAGAAGTAAATTATTGAGAAATGTTACATGAAATACTCTACACACATTCATTCATTTTATCCGAGATAAAAAGGTGCTTTTCTTTATATATGCTTTTTATTAATTAATAAAGATGTAGATTTCTTAAAGGGACTTCTAAATAAATTTTTTATTTAGTTATATTCTGACAAGTTTTCGTCAACGATATTTCAGTTTTATTAAGTTTCCTTTTTTGTGCAGACATAATTATTTTATTTCAGTCAAAATGAGATTAAAATTTCAAAATGTGAAATTTATTTTATTGATGAAAGAAAATATATGAAATATTAAAAATATATAATGCTTATTAAATAAAATGATTTGAATTCTATGAATATTATGTCAAAAAATATTTCAGGATATTAAAATTTGTGCAAAAAATCTTTCAATTTTATTTTTTTAATAATAACTAGTTGCATTTTCAAGTTTGTAATGATGTTTTGTCACACGAAGCAATATTATTTAAACCTTTGATTTATTTGCTTAATCAATATTAGAATTTTCATAGGCATGTAGTTTGATATAGACAACCTGTAAAAAATATTAGGACTCATAAACAACACTGAATGTTGCTCCATTTACTAAATTAAATGAGTTATTTATAATGAGCTTATACCTTTCTGCACTGTTCATCCATAAATCAAGAGAAATAACACCAATACAAATTATTTGGTAAAGAACTAAATAAAAAAATGGCGCTGATCAATATAATATTTCAGAAATTATATATCAGGAAAAATTCAATACATTTTCTTCATTTATATATGCACAAGATTTGTAGTATCAAATATTTATACAACATTACAAATTGTAAGCAAAGTATAAAAGTTAAAAAAACAAATTAAAAAAGATTTAAAAAAAACACAGTTTTTAATAAGAACTAAACTATATCTAAACGTCTTAGCGCCTCTTCCGAGATGTGCCCTGTTGATGATAGACCCCTTGTCCCCCCCCCGTCCCTCGATACGCCACTCCACATACACATTTCATATTTTCTTTGGTGAAAATGGGCTTTAAGTCCCCTTCTTGGCGCGTTTTTAAAAACGCCGATGCCATGGCGAAAATTCCACCGCTATTTCAAAGTGAAAGTTAATTAGCGATTAAAGAAAAGGCTAAAACAAATGAGTAATTATCGAGCATGCGCGAGAAAACGCTTCAAATTCATGAGTTGGCGAAGTAGGGGACCTAAACCGCAAATTAACCTTTTCTTCAAATAACAACTCTTATTATTTAATGTGAGAGCATTTATTTGTAATGAAAGTTGTTATTTTATCCACTGTTCAAGGGATCAAATGTCTTCAAAAGGAAATCATTGTGTCCTCTTATAGAAATTCTGTGAAGATTACAGAACTGAAGAAAAGAAATGGAATATAAAAAATTAAAACAAAACTTGATTTAAAAGTTGAAATGAAAAATTTGCGAAAGCAGAAAATCTATTAAGTTTTAACAACCACTTGCTGCTCCCAACTTCACCAATCTATGAAAATCTTGGCGAATAAACTGATGACGACAGGATTTCAACTTGAATCCCATAAAAAAAGTTAAATAAAATAATTTCTAAAGTGCGCTACCAAGAGACTCAATAACAATCCTATATCCATCGGCATTCACGAAGAATGTACCTTAAATGAGATATTGATGCAATCTGATGATGGAGCGAAAAAAAAATGCTTCTTGCTTAACGATGAGTGATGATAAAACTTTGAATTATCTCGAAAGTAGTTAAAGATGAGACTTCGAGCTGACTAGTAAATGAGATGTTGGTTGAATTTAAAATTTGCTTGATAATTTTTTCAGGGCGAAAAATAACATTTGTGCCCTGACCAAAATTGTGATGAGATAATATCTTTGTCTCCCTCCACATTGAATTTTTTTTTTTTTTTTGTAGTTTACCACATCTTTATTTGTTTTATATATTATTTTCGAAATCTTTTGTTTAAGTAGATGCACTTTTGCTGCCATTTATTTTCTTGCGATTTGGTGGTTTATCGTGGATGTTATAGAAATCAGCATTTTTTACTTTATTAGATTTAAAAATGTATTACTAATGGTTGTTCCTACAAATTCTTAAGATTTGCCAACAACAGATATTTTTAAAAATTATAGCGATCAATCATTCATTCTCATATCTTTCTTAATTGTAAAACTCATTATTTGAGAATTCAAATAAGAGTATACGTATAATCTTTTGAAGCATGAAATAAAAAGATTTTTTAATTATTTATTTAAGGAATTTGTTGGAGCAGCAATATATATTATTTATGTTAAAGTATAATAAATATAAATTAAAGTATATGTGATTAAGCCTTTATTTCTGCTAAATATTTACTTAATTCATGTTTTTCTGTCACACACTCTGTATATAATTATACTATATTTTTTATATAAGAGTAAATAATAAATTTAAATCTTTAGTTTATTAGTTATGTCGAAATAAAATTCTGCTTAAAATTATAAATTAAAAGAAAATTTTGTTTCCTTGGGGAGCCGTGAAACAATAGTCAACAAAATCGCCAATGAATTATAAAATCATACTTGGAATGCAAAATTTGTAGCTTAACAATTAAGAGAATATATTTCACCAATATAAAACACAAAAGTACTTAAAATGCTCTTAAATTTAGATTTCAGAAATTTTCACCATTTTATAATCTGACATGTTATTTCGATTTAAAATAATAACTTAAATTTTTATTAAAAAAAAACTTTTATATCTATAATGAAATTTATCAAAATATTAGCGTAACACTATAACTATAAATTAAAAGCTTTATTTATAGCTCAAATTTCTTGAAAAATGCTCAGTAATCTCAACCAATTATGCAAAAACAAAGCACTAATTTACATTAAAACTGAATTTACAATGACGCAAATCCTTTAATAAACATTTTCGTCCTTCTTATGATAAAAAATTTAGGTAATCAAACAATTTATTTAAATTAACGTAAGTTTGTGATGCACGCGTTACTTTACTTCTCATTTAATCTTAGCGATTCGAAGTCGCGAAGACAGGCCTTGCTATTGGTTCCACGCACAAGCAAAGCAAGTTTACAATTTTTTTTTTCTTATCCTGCTTCTGAATCCTCAACTTAGTCACCAAGATCATGAATCTTCGAGCACTTTAAAAATCGCGAGCTGGTTGTCGGGAACAGATTGATTCAAAGGTTCTTGGAATTTTGCGACATTTTCTATTGGAATCGTGTTTATATTCGGGAATGATGTTTTGAAAATTACTTGTTTCAATTTTGTCATCTTATGTTTGTGATGTCACAATCGTCAGAGACAATTGTAAAATGTATTCACAGTATTTGCTATTTTCTTCTTTGCTTTTACTAGTTTGATGTGATACGTGTGAGCATAAGTTTTCTAAATGATATAAAAAAAGCAATTAAAAATGATTGAATAACTTTGTGACTTAATAACGAATAATCAAATATGTTTAGAGGAATCATTCATTAGAATAATATAACTAAGAACAATATTAAACTATTGATATGACCAAATTATAAGAAAGATATTCATAAATATTAAGAGATATTTCTTTAAAAACTAAGCATAATGTATAAAATCTTGACAAGTTTTAAATTTGAAAAGAAATAACTATGCTATTTGTAAAATTTACCTGATATATTTCAAAATTTGTTATTGATACTTAAATTTTCAATTTTAAAATTTTATTTAAAAAAATACAAATATTTTGGGGAAATTAATATTACATAGTACTATATTCTTACCTTCACTAACAACAGCTCTGCAAACAATCTTAAAACGTATGCCTATACATTCTTCATCAATTTTCTCCTTTTCGTCAGCCTATATACTCTTCTCGTGTAGTTAAATCAAAAGGGTCTTTGCTCAAGATCACATCTTCTGAACATGTTCATATATATGTTAATAATTAAACACTTTTTTAAATATCACAAAAATTCAATATCATGTCTAACTTCTTTTTTCTAATGTAAGAAAATTATTTGTTAATCATGTATGCACAACGTTTAGTTTATTAAATAAATTGATAACAGTTAGGGAATATATGCTAATCAAAAAGTATCTGGCATGCCTTCAGTTCAAAAATATTTCTCTTTATGTTGTTCATTTTTCAGAAGTTGATTAAGAATAGTTTTCTTATGTACAAACCATGGCTGTGCAAATACTAAATGGGAATGATCATACATGGACAACTCCGTGTTCTCCTAATGCAGGGAGGACCATTCTGAATTAAGTTCCACATAAATTTATGTAGTACTTTTATTATTGTAGATACATAATTATTCAAGATTCCTCACTTATCTTTCATATATTTGTATTAATTTTTAATGTAGTTTTCTTCACTGTCATTTTGAACATGAAATCTACATAATTTCTTCATGCAAATAAAGCATATCCCCTTATCTTACTTGCCATGCAGAGTACTGCTTCATTGGGAGCACTTTCCTCTATTTCTTATGCAAATTTCATCTTTAGGCAATAACAATTTAACTACCATTGTCTTAGATTATTCTTTTAGGAATAGAAGGTAAATGGCCGAAAGGCTAGAAACCTATCCAGCCCTAGATCCATCTCTTTTTTTTTTTTATCCATGTAGAGAAAAACACTTCAATTTTTTTAGAAATTTTTAATTTTTAAAATTGTGAAGTTTGTGGTTTTATAGTTTAACATTTAATTATTAACTATTTACATATTATTAATTAGTATTGGTGTTAATAGTTAGCATGCTAACATATAAAATTCAGCTGGAAAAATTTTAAGGCAACTGAATTAAATAAAAAGTAGTGAAAGAAAAATATTCAGTTGTCTTTATGAAGAAAAATGCAATTTTTTTTAGCATATGAATTTAATTAACTTCTATCTACTGTATGTATACTATTCACCATACACTCAAAGATAGCCTCTAACCTCTAATAGACGCTTATTTTTAAGCCTTAAATATTTCTGAACCAACGTTTATAAGTTGAATCTAACTGACTTCTATTTTCCATCCATACTCATCAACCAGAAAACATGTATTGATTAGTCTTTCATGAATGCGCAATAGGTACGATTTCACATCCATGGAAGGTTATATTATTATCGATGGCATACACTGAAAATGGTGAACCTATCTTTGGATATCTATTTGATGGATTGTTAATTGGGTTGTAGAAATTTTCACATTAGTATCAAAATCTAAATTTCTTTTAAATTTCCTGCTTGGAGTTAATGATATATTCATCATAATAATAAAATTATTGTACTTATTAAAATTTACTAATTCCACGGAAGGAAACTTACGAAGTTAAAAAAAGACGTAAAAATATTCTAGCAAAACAATCAAACGTGAATCGCGAAAACATGGTAATCGTTATATTATCGAAGATTGTTGAATAATTTACATCACTTCAAATATACTTGTAAAAGCGAAAAAATTAATATGTTTCATGCTAATTATAAATCAATGATTTTTAACTATTATATATTTAAAAAAATTTACCTTAGTAAATTTAGTTAAAGATCCAAATTAAAAATATTGATTATCTGTTCATCTTCTATCCATCAGATATTAAAAAATAACCTTTTCATGTACTATGCTTAAAAAATTCGAAAATAACCTCCAATAGAATGGCTATTTTCACTCCCCGTTAACGTCAATAAGTTAAACGTCCGTCCAAAAATACTACATCTAACACGGACGTCTATTTGATGGTTGTCTGGGATTCTTCTGATTCTTATCTAGGAATCTATGGTTTATTATAAACATCTTAACATCAATAGAAGAGTAAAATGATTTAATTTTTTAAAGCTTTTTGCCCAGGCTTAAGACGAAGCTAGTTAAATAATATATAATTTTAGCAAAGAGACACCAAAAACATTTCATCACAATAATAATGTGAACTTAAAAATTTAACTCATTAATTTACAAAATAATTTACTTTAAATGAAGTTTAGCAAAGAATAAATTTAAAATTATAAATTTTTTCCGAATTTCTTTCTGACTTATTTATATTCCTATAAATTTCCTTGCGAGCTATTAATAGAATTTATTCGAGAAAATTTATTTTTGTTTCACTTGAATTTCTAAATTAATAACATTTTCCAATATTAAGAATTATTATTTTTTATGCAATATTATCAAGACCTCCTAAATTTCTAGAAAGCCTTGATATTATATGGGAAATGTCCTCATGAATAACATTTTTCGCTTTGTTTTTTTCTATTTCGGATAGAAAAATTACAGTTTTGACTTCGGATTTGTACTTATTAGTGCTTTTAAATAAAAATTTATTATATATTGTATATAAATATACACTATATATTATAATTTGTACATAAATACATATATATGCATGTATAATGTAATCTATTTATTAAAATTAACGAATATAAATGTAAACATTATATATATAATGTATATATTTATATTTGGGAACATAAATTTATTTATTTATATTAATTATTTATTTTTATTATATACATAAAATAAAACAATTCCACGTTGTTTTCAATAACTATAACTTTAATACAAATCAGAAATGGCAGTCTTCTTGGCAATGTTTAGCTGTATGCTTTCTTATTTAGATAAGTAAAATGTAAATACGCTTAGTATTTTCCATTCCGATTTTACTTTCGTAATCATAATATATTCAGAAGACTTAGCATCTTTGTAGGTACTGTATTTTTTGCCTAATTAATGAATTTTCATTACTTTTTATTATCAATCTTGTGTAAAGAGGTCTCCAATATTTTTATAAATTGCGATTATGTTATGAAAATAAAATGTCTAACGGTGATGAAAAAAAAAAAAAAAATACGTTGAGTGTTCAGAAACGTTTTTTAAATTTGTTTTGCACTGTAGATATGCATAGTGCCTATTTCATTGTATATAAGTCATTTAATATTTTGTTTCAATCAAAGTCGCCTTTATATTCTTCAGCATTGTATAATTTGTTATATCTATTCACAATTATTCTATGTATGCATACGTTTATTTTTTTAATTTGAATCAATTTTTTTTAACTCGTTTAATTTTAAAATACAGTGGATAATGGATATTTTAAACTAAAAATTATTAAATTAGTTTAACAAGAAGCAATGTTCAGCTATAATATTATTTATTATATCACATGCATTTTTGATAAAGTCTTACTTAATGAGCTTCTACTCTAATTTTTAATCATTCTGTTTCTTAGCATATTTAATTCGCTTACTGCAAATTAAATATTGTAAAATTAAATATTCTGTAAGACTTCTATTAGTTTCTCTGTTTGTGTTTAATATTCTGTTACTAATTTTTATCTTATTTTCATTCTTTAAGAAATTTCACCTAAATCATGAAATAAAGTAGATTTTAACTAAATCCTTTTATTTTGTGTGAGCTTCCAATAAAAGAACAGTAAAATTTGTATTTTGTTTAAAAGTGTATTTCATATTTTCATATCTGTACTGCATCTTGCTAGTGTAAGCTTAAAGTTGCTGAATTATACTATTAACCTCTTAAATATTGCAAATTGCTTCTTTTTTCCATATAGTCTAATTATAATGCCCATCAGAAAATTTTAAGTAATGTTAAAAAATTTAAACCAAAATTAAATTTTACAAACTCTTTATAGTAGTCTGCATTCTATTACCAAAGTTGTTGACTAAAAAAAAAAAAAAAATTGTGATCATGAAATTTAATAAAATATAATTTTTTGGATAAAGATAAATTTATGTATTTTTAAATTTGTTGAAAATGTGCTTTAGGTCCCCTGCTTGCCACGTTTTCAAAAATGCAATGCCATGGCAAAAATCTTTCATTATTTCAAAGTGAAACTTAATTAGCGACCAATGAAAAGGCTGAAACAAAATAGTAATTAATGAGCATGTGTGAAAAAGCGCTTCAATTTCACTGTAGATATGCATAGTGCCATCGAGGCGAAAAAGGGGGCCTAAACCGCAATTTAACTTTAAATATTATGTCTGATTTCAAGCAATTTAAATTTTTGGTAAATCAGGTTTAATTTATTAATCTAGAAAAGTGGTGATCAAGTTTGGCAAGAGTCTTGGTGATATTTCTGCGTGTTCACCCATATAAGAATATCCCCATAACCGGGCTATGAAGCTAAATTTATGACGTAAATAAAATGCATTTTTATGAAAACTTGTCTTTTAATTAAGTGGGCAGTGGTTTCCACTTTAAAAAAAAATCATCAGTATAGTACAATTACAGACTGCATTGAACTGGGCATTAAAAATAAATCTGTTACTTCAAGATAATAAAACTGCTGAAAAACCAAGCGATGGGCCTAAAGACTTAGTGAACGCAGCAGCAGAACTCTAAAATAAGTAGTGAAATAAAAACGTAAATTCTCATTGGTGAAAATTTCCAAAGTCCACCGAGTGTTAGTATTAGCATCAGGATTGCTCATCGAGAGCTAAACAACTTGGGATTCCATGATTGTGTTGCCGCTCACAAGCTTAATATCACTCAGTGGAATTCGAAGCATTGATTGCAATGGTGCAGAGTTCACTGTCAGCATGTGAAAAACTGTTCTTTGCAGTCTGACAGTAGGACAAATGTGCCAGAGTGGTGGATGCCAAACAAACATTTCTTTAGTAACTGCATTGTGCCAACTGTTATATTTGGTAATATGCTGATTGTTTAATTTATTATGGCGGTTTTTCTCATTGTTTTGATTGGTCTTGTGATTGAAAACAGTCTGAAATGTATGGTGACATTCTGGACAGATAGTGCATGGATAGTAGTATTGATTTTTAGATTCCCTTTATTTGTTTTGTAATATATAATCTTTGTAAAATATGTGAAATTAAATTTCTAGTCTTTAGTTTTTTTTTTTTTTTTTTTTTTGACATTTCTGTTGTAATTATATTCAAAATTGAAAATAACATGAGTTTGCCATATGTTAAATTTAAGATTGTGCATGATTGGGATTTGAAAACTAAATATTGTGTTAGGTTATGTAATATAATTTAGTAAGATAACCCTGCTGTGCTCATTGCAAACACTGGAACTGATGCCTAATGTATGTTGTGATTTTATCAAATCTTTATTAGCATGTTTCAGAGGTTAGTTAAAATCAAACAAAAAATTATTTTTAAAAATAGAATTGAAATTCCTTTTAACCTAAATTTAGTTTTTGACCATCCTAAAGATGTTTTAAAATGAATTCCTATTTAAATTATATAACTCCTTTTTTTTAAAACTAAATGCTAACATTCACTAATTCTTTAGTCAAGAAATATATTTAATTTTATATTGCATTTTATCATTTAAAATCATAAAACCTATCGCAATATAAGAAAATCGTCTTTAGCAGATATTTGAAAATTATAATACAATGAATTATTTTTAAGGTTATTTACATATTAGCATCACTGCAGTCAATTTTGCTCCAAAATGTAAATAAATTAGCTCATAACTATTTTAATAATTAATTAATTATTAATGTAATTAGAAAATTCTTTTCTAATTGTTAAAAAAATTTTATAATTAGGAAGAAACTCTAATTATAAAAAATGCATGAAATTTGTTTGGCTTAAAAAGCTACGGTAACATGCATGTACTTTTTAAAGTACATACATATTTTCTATTATTTGATTATCATGGTTTAGAATCCAATTTAATTGTTACTCCTGATTGAATGATTGATTATGAATTAAAAGAAGAAAAGCCAAAAAAATAACTGAAAAATTATCATTTGATCCATAAAAACATAAAGTCTATAAAAATTTGAAATAGATAAAATTATTTTGTAGTAAAGTATTTTCTGGAAGTAATCAAAATAAGTTGTTAAATAGTGAAAATTAATCACTTGTCAAAATAACTTTAAAGTTTAAATTAAGTTATGCTTATTTTTTTTCTCAGATTTTAAATTGTTTTTGTTATAGGTAAAAATGACTGTAGATAAATATCATCCTAGATGTTTTTTAGATATAGAAATTGATGGGGAAACAGGTATGTAATTTATTGATTCTTTCTATATTTAAAAAAGTAACTTCAATTTTTATAACTTATAAGTCTTGAATAAATTTTTATAACTTATAGTCTTGCTGATTGAGCTTTACAGTTACTTTTTCTACAGTTGTATTCTTTTTAAATTTTATAATCTGCTTCAATACTAAATAGTCCTTTTCACTGAGCATCATTTCCTGCTCACTATTTTGCTGTGCTATGTATATGTGCTGTAGCAACTTTATACTCTGTATCTCGGGAAACATCTAAAAATTAGGTTGTTTTAATCAGATTTATTTCAGCTAGACAGGGTGATACAATTTGGTCTCAGAAAATCTAAAAGGTTCTACATTTTGTGCTTTTGAGAAATATTTAAGACTTGATATCTGAAGGTCCTGCTGATAATTTGACCACTGTGTTGAGGGGATTCGCAAATACTTTGAGGATTTGTTTTCTTTCTTAAATCTAGATATTTGTTTGGATTATTTATGGGAAAAAATTTTTCTTAGCTGTGGTTGAAATACTGGATCAATGTTTTATTCTTTCTTATATTTTCTGTAAATGATGCCTGCTGGATGTATAAGTTCATTTGGTTAATTAAATATTAATTTTAAAACAGTTCTAAATTTTCGCAATTTTTTTAATATGTGTTGAAATCTTTCTTTTAAATATAACAAAGCAATATCTGACATTAATCCACTCTTCTCACACGGTGTTGTCATTTTCTTCATTAACTCTTAAATTTAAGAATTAATGGATATATTTGTAAATTTTATTTTGTATCATCATGTGTATTTTAATTTTCATTAAATTCTATTTTCTAAATAGTTTTTATATTTTTTAAGTTGTTTAGATTTATTACATAGGTATTCTATCTTTCTATTTACTTACAATTTTTTGTAGTCAAATGTTGATTTCATCTAAGATAAGACTGACAACAAAATGACCTTTTTGATTCAACTATTTTAGGGTTTGATTCTCACCTCAGGAGTGAATTTTTGCAATGGTTTGGATTTAACTTTAAACTGTTGGTCCCCGTGTAGTTATGCTTTATATGCTAAAAATGACCATTGAGTGACATTGACCAATCCATCAGTTTTACAATTCCAGACTTGACTCTCATCTTTGGTCTGAATATCGGTAATGGTTCTTGAATCCCTTTAAACTGTTGATCCCTATGAAATTGACTCTGTTTTGTTTAAAATATGGCATCTATCAGGTAAATCTGATTAATATTATATATAATTATAATCTTTAAGATGTTATGTAGTACATTTGTTGCTCGGGCTCTGTGTGATATTCCTCGGTGCACAGGAAGATAATTTTGTTCTCTCAAATAAAAAAATTAAAAAATTAGGTAAATCAAACCATCGGTTATCAAACAGTATAACCATGTTTCTTAAATAAATTTTTTCATAATGAAAATATATGCTACTTTGGACTAAAAAGCCAATTGAAATGTAAATAACTATAAAACCCCTTTATTAGACCAGTATTTACATGAGAGAGTTCTGGGCTCTCACTAAATCAGAAGAGAACAAATTGATACTGTTTGAAAGAAAAATCATGAGAATTTTTGGTGCATTTGGTTAACAGAAACAAGAGACATTTTAGTCTTTTACAATTTCTAGAAATACAAACCCTCAGGAGGTTTAATTTCATTAAATCCCTTCACATATCACAATCCTAAGGTATCTTAGTGGTATGTCCTTTTTGTTTCTTTCTCCTTCATTGTAATTTTCTTTTGAAAAGTTTTCCTTGTGGATAAAACCTTTGCCCTGTTGCTATTTGCTTCTCCTAGGGATAAAATCACTCACATGTTTGCAGTGCATGGAGAAATATCTTTTTAAAAGGAGAATCTTGATGATTGAGACCTTAAGAGACCAACACATTACTTTGGACTTCCCTGTTTCAGGTAAATGGGAAGTGCATTGTGGTACTGAGCCCATCAAAGGGTTTATATGGGTCAAGTGATCATACTTCTGCTGGGTAACTCAAAATATGTGCTAACAATTTCAGTGATATGTTCAAAAGCAAAACAGCATGCAATCTGCACATGTTTTTTTGTCTCTGTATGAAGCTGATCCATTTTTTTATTATTTGTAACTGGAGATGAGAAATAGATATCATTCAATGATCCTATACATAAAAGACATTGACTTCTTTTGGAGAAGCACCTATTCCAACCATCACTAACAATAAAGGTCCTTTTTTGTGTGATGGAATTTTTCTGAAATCACACAAGGAATTGTGTAACTGGCTAGATCATTGCGTCAACTATAAAGTGAACAATTTGATTGAAAAGCTCATAAAAAATATCTGATTTGATAAGTAACAAAAGAATGCTTCAATACGATAATCCGAACGTTTGTGTATTAAAAGTACCAACCATTTGGAAAAAAAAAAAAGTAATAATAATAATTAGGAAGCTTGGATTAGAACTTTTACTTCATTCATCATATTCATCAGATCTCACACTGCCTTTTCAGTTCATTAAAGTGTATATTAAGAGTTAAAATTTTAAGAATGCTGGAAAAGGGAAAATGTACATAAAAAAGTTTTTCAATGAAAAATAAAAGGGCTATTTTAAAAAGGAAATTGGCTGCTTTTACAATGACAAAAAATATTAGAAACTAATGGAGTTGTGTTAAGTTGTAGTGAAGACTTTGTTATTAAATAGTTTTTTTGCCTCAAAATAAATTTATTTTTTGATACTTATATATAAATGTTTTTCTTTGTCATAGCATGTTAATATGAAACTGAAAGATATAAAGTTACTCATAATGTTATTTTTTTTTGACATTGCCTTAGTTATGACTTAAGCTGCCTGATGTTAATAAAATTTTCTTTTGACGGAAATAATTTAAATTATTCAACCAAGTAATTAGACTTTACTGAATTTTGTCTGCAAAAGGTAATCATAAAGTCAAAATGGACTGTTCTTAAGTTCATGAACTTGATTCTCTACACAGACAGGGATGTATGTGTTGTGGCTTGGAATTGTAATCTAGCTTTTGATCAAATAAACTCCTCAGATTGTAGAGAGAGACCATGTAGTGACTTACCAGTTTAAAGCTTGTGTTCTGTCTTAATATCTTTTCTAGAAGATTCTCTTGTAATTTAATAGCATTGAATAAAATATGTCCATTGTGGTATGCGAACTGCACCGTCAATTTTGTGCAGCATGAAAAACCTTGGGAGGAAAGTTCTGTAATTTTCGTTATCTTCACAAGAGTAATCACACACACAAATAACACAATGCTATGTATACCAAGATTAAAATGAACAAAATTGATGATATAATAGTTGAAACATTAACCTAGTTGATTAGCAAGTAAGAAAATAAAATGTTAGTTATTGATTAAAAAAAATATTGATATAAAAAATAAATTTTTTCATTTCAATTTCAGGAATTTTATTTGTATTTAGTTTGTGTGGTTGAGAATCATTGCAGAATAAAATTTCATATTTGTTGAGCTATATTTTAATAGAATTAAAGTATGCTAAAATTTTATTTCTTTAATTTTATAATTTTAATTCTTTAGAATAAAAGTGTTAGACTCAAATTTTTTTCTTCAGTTTTCGTATCATATTAAGCAACAGTTGGAATAGATTGTGATAGTATTGTAGAATTTTAGGAAATTTTATAATAATAATTTAGTGCAATGAAATTTTTTTAGAGTTAAATGTTTTCTATTTGGTATTGTTTATAGAATATAAAATAATAGTTTTATAATAATTAATTAAAAAATTATCATTTTTTTAATTTTATTGCATTTGTAATGCATAAATATTGTTAATTAATAAATAATGTTTAAGTCATTTCTTTTGAATATAAATGAATTCTATCATTAAAAATATTTTTAGTAATTCTTAATAAATTATTTTTACTTTCAGTGGGACGTATTATTGTGGAATTATTTTCTGATGTTTGTCCTATTACTTGTGAAAATTTTAGGGCTTTATGCACAGGTAAAATATTATTTCTAAAATGTTCTCTCTCTCTCTCTCTCTCTCTCTCTCTCTCTCTATATATATATATATATATATATATATATATATATATATTGCAGTTAATCTATTTAAAGTTTTGTGAATTATCATTCAAATTTTATTTTCATATTTTCTGTACTGATTTTTCTTACATATCATTCTTTGATAGAAGTTGTCCTTGAAATTACAATGGCATATAGTAAAAAAATTTTAGAGAATACCTTTTTCATAATACCTTTTAATCATAAAAATATCCTTTGATTAATTTATATATTAATCAAAGGATATTTTTATGATTCTTATCAGTTTCTATTTATTTTTCTGAGTATATTGATTTTTACAATCTTATTTATGGATTTATTCCAATATGTAAATTTCAACTTTAACTTGCTATTAAAGCTTATTTTTCCTCTTATTATTAATATTTATTATTTTTGACTTTCTGCAATATTTAATTATTGAGAGATTATCAATAAAATAATTGGAAAATTTGTAAAAATTTCTACATTAACTTGTTTGTGAATGGTCAAGGGGAACAAACTTTCAAGTTTCTAATAGATTAATACAATAAGATCTTTACTGTATTCTGTTCAGTTTGTATTTCTGTTAGCAAATGTAAGTAATTTTATTTTAAAGCATTTCCACATTTTGTTTTATATACACCTTATTTTGTATTCTTTCAAAAACAAGTGACAGCTTGCAATTGAATGGTTAGTGTTGTAGCTTTTAGTTCAGCATTTCATAAATTTAACACTCAATTATGTTTGGCGAATGACTCTGAACCCACTTTAGACTATAGATCCTGGTGAAATTACTAAGTCAGAAATATTGACTATAAATTGACAAATACACCAATATTTTAAAATGTGCTCATATTTTTTTTAAAGTTTTTCAAGTGTTGAATTAAAATAAATGAAATAAAATTAGTTTATTTTTTTATTTAAGTTATTTGTAATTTTAGGTGAGAAAGGAATTGGTAAAACCACTGAGAAGCCTCTTCATTATAAGGGAGCACCATTTCACAGAGTTGTGAAGAATTTTGTCATACAAGGTGGTGACTTTGTTGCTGGTAAGTAATAACCTTTTTCTGTGTTATGTAAATATTTCTTATATTTTCTTAAAGGTGTTATGAAAAATTACAAAATGCTGGCATTTTAATTTTTTATTAAATTTTTATTATTAAATTTTATTCTTTTAAATTTTTTAAAGCCAAATATAGTTTTTCCACTGAATGTTTTTTCTGATTGGGGAAAATCATTTTTTTATTCTGTTTTTTAAAAAAATTTATAATTTTTCATTATTTGTAATTATTTTCTTTATTAACATTGAAAAATATAAGAAGTGTTATAGCTTAAAAATTATTTAAATATTTTAATAAATTTTAATTTTGTGAAGAATGTGAAAGGTACTAATAAAGTCATCATTGATATTTAATTACAAAATTAATACTTTAATAATTGTCATATCATTTACATTAAAATTCATTTTTAATTGCTTTTGAAAATATATGTATAAAAATATTTTTTGAATGCAATTAAATAATGCATTTTCCTTTTCAATTTAGAATTTAGTTTTTTCTTTGTAAAAATATTGCTTATGTTTAATTACTGAACTCAACTATTTCTAATTAATAACTCTTTAATTTGTATTTTTGTTTATTTAGGCAATGGAACTGGTGGGGAATCTATTTATGGTGGACAATTTAAAGGTCTATTATTCAGATTATTTATTTTTATATAAGCTCTGGAAAAATGTTTTGAATAAATTTTTCATTAATTACATATTTTATTTACATGATTTAAGCAAAAAATGTAATTATAGTTTGATTTGTAATAGAATAACATTTTTTATTAATTGTAATTCTAATATATTATTAATTTTATTTGCAAATTAAAAAATTCGTTTATAGTTTGATATTTTTTGGTAAAAATGTTTTTTTGAAATTAAGTTTTTGTTCTAATTTATTGTTATCGTAGATGAAAATTTTGATATTCCACATGACAAGCCATTTTTGTTATCCATGTCAAATAGAGGAAAGGATTCCAATGGTTCTCAGTTTTTTATGTAAGTAATCTAATTAAAGTTTTATATATGTCTATATTGTTGATATTTTTTATTTTAGAATTAATATACTAAATTATGAATTTAATGTAAATTTCTGTATAAATGTAGTAAATGTTCAATAATATCTTATGAATAATGAATATTATATGCTTTAATATATAGTTTCAATATATATATATATATATATATATATATATATATATATATATATATA
>JAPDSC010101171.1:29539-39590 GCA_026290005.1 Latrodectus geometricus | reverse complement strand
ATATATATATATATATATATATATATATATATATATATATATATATATATATATATATAATGAATTTGATGGCCTAATTCTTCCTTTGAAAATAAAAGTTAATTATAGTTAAAGATTTTATAACTTAGTTAAAGCAATATGGCAATTTTATATCATTTTTATTGCAAATCATTGGACAAATAGATACAGTTTCAATGTGTATGATCTGTATTAGATATTCAAAACATGGATGTGACTATTTTAATAATTTCTATTGAAATGAAATATCTTATTTTTTACATTCTTATTCTAAAAACTTCTTTGAAATATTAAGTATTGCCTAAGTTGGACAATGATTTTATAAATCAGTTATTGAATCTAAATTGTTTTTTGCAAATTACATTGTCTTAGAATATCAAATCTAGGTAAACATCATAGTTATGTGTTTTATCACAGTGTTCAATAAATTATTTCAGGTAAAATTTTATATAATTTGCAGACTGAAAAATTAAAAATATTATTTTATCAATACAATGGATTCTCATTATGAGGAAAATAAAAATGTTTTAAATATACATAAAACAAGTCCAGCAATAAAAATATATTGTTAATTTGCAGTGTAAACTAACACTAAATTTTCAATGATGCGTAAATTCTTTAAAAATTTCAAAAATAATTTTATTGCATTTAGGTTCTTATTTATTGAATCTAAATTGCTTAATTTTTATTTTATTACAAGTGTAGGTTAATTTATTTAACAAATATTAAGATTTATGTATGCATAAGCATAAATTTGTTGGCAATTTAATGGTTAAAAAGAAGTCTAAGTTTTTTCGGAAATTTAATTTATTCAAATTATTTTTCACTGTATTCTTTGAATACTCTAATTATTGACTATAAAATTTGATATTGTAATCTTATTTTTATAGTAAATCAATATTCGGTTATCAGTTTAATCATTGTCTTTATTTAAATTTAAAAAAAATTTCTTAAGTATAAGATGATTTTTTATAATTGATAAAGGTATTTTTAAATCAACTTGTAATGTTAAGTATTTACTATGTATTTTTTCATCATTGATTAAAAATTAAGGTTTCTGCCATTTTGATTGTTTTTAAATATTTTAAAATTTGTTCCTATTTTAAGATTTAGTTATAAAAAATATTAAATTATACCTACATAATTTCTACATCCAAAAGATGGAAAAAACTGCTTAGAAGCTATCACATTTTTAAGTTTTTGTCACTAAGATTACTTGGATGGTCTAACTATTAATTTATAAAAAGGCAAAACTTTTATCACAAAAGTGCCATAATGTTTTTTAATATATTGCTATGCCAATGTGCTAACAATTAAATGTTTCTATATACAATATAAAGATCAGAAATTTATTTTAAATTTAAAAGTTATAAACTAGTAACAATAGATGTACAGGAAAAGAAATCAATATATAATTCCAATAACAATATAAGTGAGCATAATGGATAGCACATTTAAAAAAAGACAAACATGTCAAAAGTATTGTTTAAAAGAAATGTGATAATTTTTTTCCTTTGTTACCATTTTGTCTAAAGGTATTCTACCGAAGTCTATTAGACCTTTTTTAAAATGACTTTATTGCAAATGAGGTTAATTATTTTCTATTGATTTGTATCATACAAAATTATTTAAAAACAGTATTCAAACATACAAGTATGCATGAAAAATCTTGAGTTCAATTTCATTAGGTTTAAGAAATACAACTATTTACTTTTTTATTTTTTATTTGGCAATCATCATATAAACCACAGTGAAAGGAAAAAAGAAAGTTTTCTAATTTAAAGACTTTCCAAATCTTGCTATAAGATTTGAAAAGTTATTAGATATATCTTTTTTCAAAGGAAAATTTCCTTCTACCTTGTGAAGAGAGCTTATGTTCATATTTCTTCTCGATTAAGGAATATATTTAGCAGATTTTTTATTCAATTAGATATTTGGACAACTACTAAAATTATTTTTAAATTTATCTTAATTAGAGTTTAAAAAATTCATATTTTGTTAGCAGATTTTTTTGAGAATATAACCAGATTGGTTCATCAAGTACTTTTTTCAAAATCTGACTGTAAATGTATGTATTGAATAATTTCAAAAAGCTTTTAAATGTATACTGTTATGAATTATATTTATTTTTGTGCTTTCATATTGTATCATTAAAATAATTTACAAAATATTAAATTAGTTTAAATATTATATTAGTTGTAATTAGTATTTTATGCTTTTGAAAATCCTAAAGGATTTCCTCTTAAATTATTTTTCTATAAATTATTAAATTAAGTAATAAGTAAGTTTTTTTTAATTATAAATAATCCTAATTTCTGTTTTAAATAGATTGTTTCTTTAGCATTTAAAAAATATATTAGATATTGAAATCTTTTTATTTTATAAATGAAACTTTTTAAACTATATTTCATGCATTCAAGAAATTGTCAGAGTTGCATAAATTTTCAATTTTATTTGCATTCTTTTTAGAACAACACAGCCTGCTCCTCATCTGAATGGGTAAGCATTTCTTGAATTAAATTAAAGTGTTATATTAATGCTTATATACATTTGAAATTTGTTTGCTGCATAATCACAAAATTTTTAATGCTTTGAAATTAAATTGTTATTAACTCTGCTTTTGTGGAGAAGGAGATTGAGTTGTTTTAAATTCTGCAAAAATTGCTCACAATATCTTTGCAATAAAATTGTTTCTGCAGATTTGAAGCTTAAAGATGGTTTTATTTATTTAAAAGCTTTCTTTAGATTTGAACTTGATGCATGGAATAAGTTGATAGGAAATATAAATACTTTGAAGAAGTTTTCATTCAGTTGAAGAAGCTATGTTTCATCAAGATTTCATTTATGACTACTTTTGCTACGTATATACATTGACTTACTACCAATTAGAGATATGAACTCTTGTTTAAACTTTATAGCTAATCAATCTTTATTTAATGCATTTGTAATACATAATTGTCAATTTAATTATGTTGATTTGCAAAAGCTCTGGGCATTTAGGCTTACTTAAAACTATATTAATTCCAATGCCTGGTAATAATGGTTTGTTAGCTTTAAATCAGTTATTATATTTGTTGAATTGGAGATTAAATTGTTGTTGCTTGAACACATAGGTAGAATTGAAAGGCATATATAATTCAAGCATAAAAAAGGAATGTTTGTAGTAGTTTATAATCCACTTCAAACTAGTTCCTTGTTTAATTACTCTCACATAAAAAGTTATATTGAAGCTGCAAACTAATATCAATTATATGATTAGTTTTGGGCCTTGCAAACATGCAGATTTCCTGAAAATAAATTTACTTTTGTCAAAAAAGTTCCAAAAGCCCAGTTTATTAAAAATAAAGTCAAAAATTTGTTAGCGAGGGTAGATAAAAATTTTTTAACTAATTTCAGATTGAATATTTTTGTTTGCAGCAACATCTTGTAAGATTAATATATTAAAATAAGTCCAAATTGAAAAGGATTTAAACTGTAGCTCACTGAAGAGTGTTATTGAATAAATCCATTATAAATATAATTATTGAAGAAAAAGAGCCAAGAGAAAATTTCTACTACTTGAATTATTTGATTATCTAATTACGCAAAAGCTTATTACTAGACCTTTTCTGTGTTTGCCATTTTTTAAATGTTAGCACTTCTTGATGTAGAAATATTATGATGTGTATTTTAATAACTGATTATATATGCTTTTCAATTCATTCTAGTCATGATTTTTGATTGACTTTGAGAGTTATCCAATTTTTTTTTACAACTTTCTTATTTGAAGTTTTTTAAAATATGTTAAAAACCAAAAAAAATGGCTTTTTATGAAAAGAATGAATTGCTGTTCATTTTTCACTGTAGGAAAGAAATGAAAATGAAACAAAAATTATATTTATCTTTCTTAATACATTCAAATTGCAGCATTCTGAAGGATTCATAAAAAATCATCTAAGTTATAGTTATGTGCTAGTTTCATTAGTGTAAACAAATTATTAAAATTTCTTAACATTTTATTTAAATTCAAAAGTGAAATAACAGTTCTTGAATTTTATTAAGTTGCTGAAACAAAAATAAAATATATGCTGTAATGATTGCATGCATCTGTTGAAATCTTGACTTATTTTTAAATGAGGAAAAAGGCATTTGGAAAACTTACTTATATACCTGAATCCCCTTTTTGGGGTAGATCTTTGGGCATTTTCCAATCATCGTGAATTATGCCATATAAGACAGTATAGGTTTCAATGGAATTTTCTGCTTGTATCACTAATTTAATATTTTAACTTGAATAACTGCTAGAGATGATGAAAAATCAAAATTTTAGAATTTCTGAGGCATCTAACAATTTTATAATATAAAAGCTTAGTGTTCAAGCCTTCTGTGATAGCCAATCCTTGTCTTTTAGAAGCAATTTAGAATAGTTGATATGATCAGATGATTGATTTAATCAGATTATAAAGATCCCAATTCTGATGAGCTAACCACACCAGTATTGAAATTTTAATGTCAATAATTAAAGTTTAAAGGTTTCTAACTTTTCATGGAAATGTCAGCGTCAATCCCTGTGATGCTTTGGATGAAATGGTTATATTTTCTACTTAATTTTTTACTAAATCTAGCATAACAATATCTTGGATAAAACAAAGAAAATATTTTCACTAACAAACATGAAACTATGTGGACTTCAAAATATCATTGACAAGAGTAAACACACATCAATACACTTAAGTTTGTTAAGGGTCAGATTTGTGTAAAAATTACATAAATCTGCTCTTTCCAAAATATAAAAGAAAATTAATGATAGTATATAAAAATTTTTAATAGTATGAAGTAAGAAATAAGCTGGATAAATTCATTATTCAAAGGATATTCTACCTTCATCTATGAGAATGATTGTTGGAAAAAGTGAAAACTTTAGAATTGCTAATTGCATCACTTGAACTAAATATAGCAGTATTCAAATTCTATTGACATGATTATTAGAATTTAGATAAATGCTTAACTTCATTTTTAACATTTAAAACATTTCTTATTGTCATTAATCATATCAGTGCAAAAATAAATGCTCTTATTTAATATTAACTCTACTATATTTAACTGTTAACATAGTATATAGTTTTTTATTTATTATTTTTTTCATTCTTTTCAGGAAACATACTGTTTTTGGTCAAGTTATATCTGGTGAAGAAGTAGTTTTAGAAATTGAGAAGATTAAAACAGATCAAAGCTGTCGTCCAGTAAAGGATGTTAAAATTAGTAACTGTGGTGAACTAGTTCTTAAAATTAAGCAAAGAGGTAATTCTTAGTTGTAAAAGATAAGCTTTTTAATTTTCGAATTTTCTGTTCATTATATATTGAACAAAAATAAGTAAAAAATTGGGCTACAAAATCTATTTTCAGCTTAAATTCCCCATTGAATTTGTGCTTGTGTGCAAAATATATTGTAACCAAATTGCCAGTCTATAAATAGTCAAAAATTTTTATTTGTTTATTGAATTGCATAAAGCACATGAACAGCTACTTGAATTGCCAGTTGCAATTTTTCATCACAATAGTTATTTTGAAAAGTAAATTATTGTTATCAATGCTTTATCTCTTGTCCCATTGGTCAAAATTGTGATTTTTAATGATCGATTATTTCATGTTGCAAACATGTATGTGCATAGTGTTTATAATTTTATTTAAATTACATTGATATTTCAGTTTTAATTTTTTGTTTCATTATTGATGGAGTAGTTAATTGAATATCATGGCCTTAATTTTTGCTTTTTTTTCTTTAATACTTTAATGATAATTTGAAACATCTTAATGGTTTTCCTGAATTCAACTTACTGCTTATATAATTAAAGATACATTATTTTAAAATGACTATTAATGGAGTAATAATTAAATCAAAAGAAAGTGAACTAAGAACTTTTCACATGTATACAGATATTTGTATGTGTGTGCATTCTTATTGAATATGTTTATATATTTAGGTCTACATCATAATGCTTTGTTCATTCTTGTTGTAAAAATTTTCAAGAAGTATACATTTATTTTGATGTGTATGCCTTTTTACTAACTATATTTATTGCAAATGAAGATGATTCCTAGTAACTTCAAATGAGATGGGATCGTTTATCTAGGGCTATGTATCAAGTTAATTTGCTTCACTTTTTAGTAGGAATTTCAACAAGGAATGCAAAAAAAAAAAAAAAAAAAAAAAATATGTAAACATTTTTTGTAAATGTTCAGTGAAGATACAAATTCTGATGGAACCACATAATTTCTAATAGATTATGCGAAAAGTGGTTTGAAAATTTCAAAACATTTTGACTTCTTTGATAATCTGTGCTCTGAATGACCATCTTTGATTGATGACAATACTGACAAGAAATATTTTTTTAACAACATGAGAGGTCCTGCGAATGCTTGATTATAAGCTCAACATTTTTGGATTGTCCAGGAACCAGAATTAGTATAAAACTCTTCAAAATGGTTGCTTACACGAGTTAAGTGAGAATTTGAATTCTCAATTTATGCACGTAGCTGCTTGCATCGTATAGCATCAAGCTCTTCTATAACTAGTTGATTACTGGTGATGAAAATATGTTTTCCATCAAAATCTTTTGAAGAAAAGCATATTCTGAATCTGAAAAACTTGTTCCCACTGCCTTTTAGCCAAATTTGAGCCTGAATTAGAGCATGTTGTATATGTGATGAGACATTTTGACCTGTTTGACCAATACATTTTGAGCTGTTGATTCTAAAGAGAAAGTTAACTTTAGAGTTGTACTGCTAGTAATTGACTAATTTAAAAACATAAGTACAAGAAAAAAGCAGTGATATATAATAGAAACAAAATTATGCATTTAAATCTGGGCAAATGGTATAAACCTTGTTTAAAATCTCTTTCAAGTTTTGTTGTGCATCTACTTGGTTTTCTCTATTATTATATAAGATATTTCATGAATGTCCATTTTCGTAAAATTCTTTTCTAAATGGAAATTTTTTTTTGTTCAGTGTACTTATTTATTGGCTGCTTCATATCTTTAGAAAATTTTGTTATTCAATTTGATTTTCAATGTATTAATTTGTGTTTTTACCATCTATAATCTTAAAATGAAGATCATACAGTAAATATAGTTTATTGTGAATTTTCCAATTTATTAAATTTGTACATTTATCACAATGTGATACGCTTTTTTAAAAGATTGCTGTTTGTAATAAATTGACTTGATTTGTAGGCATGCTTCACAACATGGAACTGAAGGAGTTATAAGAAAAATACAATCATTTTATCTTAATATTATGGGTTCACTTCATTCAATTATTAAAACATAACTGTTTAAAAAACTGCAAAAATTGTACTTGCCAAATTAAATATTATTCTAACAAGTGCTGTTTATATCTCCTTTAATTTATTATTTTTGATTTTTCTTGTATATTTTTTAATTGGGATAAAGAATACTTTGATTATCAAAATAGTTCTTCACAAATAATGTATTCAATAGCAATAAATGTACTTTTGTACTTGAAAATTTGAATTAATAAAAATAGAACTAGTGTTTGAAATTTTTTATTTAAAAAAAATTATCTTTTTAAATTTTTAGATTGAATGAAATGCTTCTAATGCCCAAATTATTATTTTGAAAAATGTGGAGAAAATTATTATTTTTTTAAATTCTTTTTTCTTTTCTTTTTTTTATAAGATTTAATATTTGTTAAAAGAAGAAAAAATTGTGTTATAAATAACTATAGTAATTTTGCTTGGTTACAATAAGTTTTGTGAGTTTTAATACTTAGTGTTAAGTCTGCATTGCATTTTATATATATATTAATTTTACCAAAATTAATTGACAGTTAAATGTTTCATATTTTAGAGAAACGGCGCAAATCTGTGCAATCATCAGCTTCTGAAGATGAAAGTGATGGAAGAAAGTCTAAGAAAAAGAAAAGAGAAAAGCATAAGAAACATAAAAAAGAGAGAAAGGAAGCAAAAAGTTCAAAGTAATATTTTAATTTATAAATCTTGAATTATACTATTTAATTTGAATAATCCATAATCTTTCACATAAAATATTTTATTAAAATTTTCACGACGGGGCGCCTTTGTTTAAAACACGCCCTCAGGACGAAGTGAAAGGAACTATGTTACAGGACAGGGGTTTTGCTTTCACTAGGCCTAAGTTTAGGAAAAAAATCACAAATAATTAAGTTTAAGTCCTACCACGGTAATTTTTGGTAGTATTTTAAATTATTACGTAATCTGTCTTACTGCATTAAAACTAGACTAATAATGTTTTTCCTTCAATTTATAAGAAAATACCTAAAAAAAGTTTGTTTACCTTGAGAAATAATTTTTGAAATTGCTATTCCAATTATTCTAAAATTTTGATTGACAAAACACACTAATATACTTTCATATTAATAAAAAATATACGACAAGGGCTATTTACAAAAAGAAATAATAAAATTTAAAATGAAGACTGGGTGTGGAAAATCTCGAAGCAGGGAGAAACGCAAAGTCCTACGTTGCAAATGTCCGTGTCAGAATCATTAGAAATATCACTTTCGAACTCTTTAGCAAATGAATCATCACTTTCATCTATATCGCTAGTTGGTTCATTCACCATACAAGTATAGTCATCCTCTGATAAATAACACTTCCTCGCCATAATAGAGTCAAGGCTTTACGAAATGATAAGAGAAGTGCGCAAAATATATCCGAAAGCAATACAAACTGTAACAAAACTGATGCTAAAACCCTAGAAGACCCCACATAGTAGCATAAACAAACAAAAAAAGTGTTCGATGAGCTATCAGAAGCGAGAATGCTTATATCATGGGGAAAATTAAAAAGCCGAGCTGCGTTTACATTACGATTTCCCCCCTTCCCAGCCACAGCTGACAAGCAAAATACAAAAAACTGCCAGAATATAAACAATCTGAAAGTCAGAATACTAAAACTACGTTCAGTTTAAATGTAATGGACACAGAGTGCCATCTAGTGGCTATTAAAAATTCTTTCAGCTTAAAATGCCTATCTGCACTGCCCATCCACTAGGCTAGTTTTTCAGGAGTGCAAAGGTGAACCGCCCTGGCCTCACATGCGTTCGTACGAAATGCATATATGATTCGCCCGTCGCGAAGAGATTAAGCAAAGCTATTGATAATATATCAATATTCTAAATGTTTTACTTAACTGAAATTCAACACAAAACTATGGAAGTTTGATTATTATATAAATCAGCTTAAAAATAATTCAAATCAAAAATACTATTTGAAACAATTATTATGTTGGACTAATTAATTTATAACTCAATATTTCTTCATGCTACAAATAAAGTATTTTAGTTATTCTTTCTTGATTAAACTTGCTGTGATGGGATTTTTCAAAATTTAAACTCACTGCTTTTGAATTAGCAATTTATTGGAAAGTTATTTGGATTGGGTATGAGAACAAATGAATCTTTGTTTTGTCTTTGTTTGAATTTCAAATCAATATCAAGTATTAATCGCCATTTTTTTTAAATAATTGAAACTATAATTTCCTTTTTTTACATTAAAATAGGAAATAAGTGATGTGAAAATTAAGAAACTGGTGTGAATGTACAGTGTATGTCTATATAATAAAGTGTGCCAATTAAAAATTTTTTAAGGGAGAAATATAGCAATGTAAAAAGAAATATGAAAGTATAAAAACGCTTGTGTGCTTAAAAAGACTTCTTGAAACCCTTGTAAAATATTACATTAAAATACATTTAGATTTCTTTGGTTTCCTTAAAAAATTTCGTCAGTAAAGTTATAATTTTTGATTGTAGAGAATGAAATTTTAATATTTTTATATTATTTTGACAATTAGGGAATAACTTTTATCATTTAGTTGTCACTTGATCACATTCTTTTTATCTTCTTTTAATGTCTTATTTGCTTGGGAATTTAAAAGTGTTTATTTTACAATTGTTTCTGTTGGATTTTTTTATGCTTTCTTTGGAAAAAAAATTTTTTTTTATTCTGAATATGATTAACAAATACACCTTAAATAATACACTGCATAAAAAAA
>JAPDSC010101171.1:0-29529 GCA_026290005.1 Latrodectus geometricus | reverse complement strand
AAAAAATAAATTGTTTGAAATGTTTATTATGTTAAGTTTGAATGCATCAAATTTAGATTTTAAAGAAATTTTATCTTTTATAATTTAACAAATTGCATATTTATCTGTGGTATTTTGACATAAATGATTTTCTCACAATTAAATTATTATTATAGTTTAATCCACACAAAATTGATATGATAAAAGTTACACTATAAAATTAAAATGGAATGCAAGTTAAAGAAAATTTGCAAAAAATTATAAATATGGTTACAGATTACAATAATCTTACCTTATTCATTTGCTCGATATTCAAATATCATAAATTACAGTTTTAAAAATAATTTATATGAAATGCTTATTATATAAATTATAATTGTATATGTTAATTTATTGAGTTAATTAGAATTATGAGAATTTTGCTCATAATAAAGGACAAAAAATTGATTTTCAGGTCAGAGGATGTTGAGGATGACGCATCTAAAGTTATGCCTCTTCAAAGTAGATTGGGGTTAGTATTATACCATTTATATAAAAACATTATTTGTGACATGAGAGAAATCTTTTTTTGGTTTAATTGTCTACTTGATTCATTTTAATTAAATTTTTTTTTTCTAATTTACTGTGAAAATTTTGTGTCTCAGGAAATTTTATTTAATTTAAAAAATTTTTGTTAATTCTAAAAGAATGTTACACCTTTTTATTTATTTTTAAAATCTTGTTTGTATAGGCAAGAATTGATCTTGTAAATATAAATTCTGATATCAGTCTTATTTTTACTGTAATGACAAATGCAATTACTGATATAAAATAAATATTCTCAATGGCAATTTCAAGTTTCAAATTTATGCTTTCAAAACTAAATTTCACATGTTGGCATTTTGAAAATCAGATGTGCTGTCATCATACTTTATACTATGAATTAAATGCTTAGAAAACTTCAGAAGTTGGATAATTTAAATTAATTTGCTTTTAGGCTGTCTCTCCAAATTTAAAATGTATTTTATAACTTTTGTATTTCGTTTTTATTTCTTGAATTATTTTATATTCAACAATTCCTTGTAGAAAGAATTATGTATTTTAAAATGTTTAAGGTAATGAAAAAAGTAACAAAAGTTTTATAATTTTTGCGTTACAGGTGATATATTTTCTAAAATTATTAATTTCATAATGCTTAAATAAGTTCATGTTTGGATATACTTGTTTTTTAAATTATCTGAGTGATAAATGTTATGGAAAAAATGCATTTTAAATTTATGATATAAAAAAAGTAATGTTTCTTTCTGTTTTTCTTTACAGCTCATATTGAAACATTCTATTAATAAAATTTCATGTTAGAATTTTCTTATGAGACTAATGATAGAAGTTCTAGCTTATAAACAAGAATTTTTAAAATATATTGACTAAAAAGTGTAATTAAATTGAAAAAAATAAAGTATATATTTTTTGACTCTTCAAATTTATAAATATTTAATTTATTATGACTTTATCTAAAATATTTTATATCATAACACTTTGATTTGTTAACTTTTAAGATTTTTTTTTAATGCAATTATATTCCTACAATTTTGAATTTTGTTTTCAGAATAGTTTCTAAAAGTGATGATCAAAAACAAAAAGATGCTAGATTGACTTTGCAAAGCAGAAAAAATAAGAACAGGAGGTAAAAAGATATACTTAATGCAGTTTAAGAAAAACATATCTTGAAATTTTATAAAATTTCCTTAAAGTTTATATTATTTATTTAAAAATATTGCAATATTAAATTCTACCCGCTATTTGTATATTCTATGTGTTAAAAATATCTTTTTAATAAATTAATATCATCTTTTTTAAAAATAAACTAGTTAATATAATAATAGAAAACAAAGCAATTCATAAATAGTGATGTATATTAAGGCTTATGGAAATCTAATTTATTGTATTTTATGAAATGGAAAAATAATAATTTAAATATATTGTGAAATTTATTTAAATTTATAGTTAATTAAGAAAATAAATTAGAATGTATGTGAAAGTTTTATATTTTGATTTTTTTTTAAATAAAATTTAAAAAAAAAAAGGATTTATGAGTTTTCTTTTTTGTTCAATCAAATAATTGCAAAAAGAATAATTTATGTATGCAATTTAATGTGATCTAACTTTGAAGGTTATTTCTTATAGTTGTATCTTTAAATATTATTTCTTAAAATTCCTTTTTAATACCTATGTAATGTGCAGAAAATGTAATTTAATATTACATTTCTTCATTGCAACTGATGTAAAAGACATCTGTAAACAGTGAGTTGGATAGATAAAATCATATAAGCTCTGTTAAAAGTCTATCACTCTAGAATTAGAATAGTATATCTCATTGAATGAGTTGTATGAAATTTTAACTACTCAAAGCACATTTTTAATAAGTGGCAAGGACCAAGCTGACATCTGTAAATAAATATTTGTGTTTACTAAAAATCTATTAACATAGTTTGCAATGATTTCAAGAAATTTATAAAATTGTGAACATTTTCTAGAACTGGTTGGTTCAAGGTATTTGTGGTGTTTTCAATGTCTGAAAAATGCTTTCAATTTAAAGCATTTTGCATAAAAAATTTCAAACAGATCAACTTCAATTTTTGTTTTCATTAAACAGCAGTTAAAAGAAATTATAAATATTGTAAAGGAAAATTATTCATATTGTATCAAACTAATTGCTGTATGTTGTCAAAAATTTGGATGACTAACAAAAAAATTGAATTTTGAATGAATTATAGAAAATTACTTGAGAAATAGAAATATTTCAAAGCAACTTCTCATGTGTGGAAAAGGGAAATATAATTAGTAATAATCACAATTTTGAATGTTCGGTGAAAATGCGCTTTAGGTCCCCTACTCCGCCAACTTGGCGAAAGTGTGCTGTGGGTCCCGTACTTGGCGGGTTTTCAAAAACGCTGTTACCATGGCGATAATGGAATACGATTTTTAACTAATCAGCAACCAATGAAAATGACCGATTTTTCAAACTGAAACTAATTAACGACCAATGAAAATGCTAAAAGAAAAAACCAATTAATGAGCATGCGCGGAAAAACGCAAATTATTTCCTACGGAGGTTGCCATAAAGAGCTCATTGGCTATAAAAACGTTCGGTTTACCACGCTTGGTGCATTTATCGCCAAGTTGGCAGAGTAGGGGACCTAAAGCGCAGATTAACGGAATGTTCAAAGTTATAGAAATCAAACAAAAAATATGATGGACATTAGGTCATTCTTCTAAAACATTTGATTCTAATTTTACAAAATCTTTATTTTGATACTTTTTTTACTAAGCAACTGTGCCATCTTTCTAATGTTCTGTTTTACTTAAAGAACTAATTATTTAAGCATACAATTTTTATTTCAAATTATGTATTTTAAAACTGTAGAATTTCAAAAAAATAAGGTCACTTTTTACCATTATTTGTTGTCCAATTCTTATCACTTGTAATCCTTATGGAATAAAAATAATTTTTTCTAACTTCTGCATTTATAATTGTTTTGTTTAAAAATTTCAAAATTTGTAAACAAGAAAAGTTTTGTTTACAAATTTTGAAATTTTAAGGAATCTTTTTATAAAACTAATAGTGTTTGTAAACATCTTAATTTAAAAAGGGGGGGGGGGATATCTTCATCTAATTACAGTGAAGCAATGTTGTACATTTGAAGGTATTAGTTGTAGTGTTGTATTATCTTGCTTATAATTTTAATTTCTTAAAATTATGCATATATTGATATCAAATTTTTATTAAAATGTGTGTAAATGTAACATCTTTTGAATATTTTCTTTAAGTTTATTCATCAAGTCAATTTTAAATTCATTTTTATTTTGTCTTCAGAGATATATTAATTTTCAATTATATTTAAAAGTATGAAAGCATTGCAGTATCAAACAGTATAATTAAAGTTGTTGCAGTAAATATTTTTTAATTGTAATTTTTATTACCAATTTAAATGTATCCTTAACTTAGGTGATGAGTAGGAAACATCTAATTTAAAGGTATCTTATCTTTGCCCTTTGGTTAATGAAATAAAGTTATAACCAATGTTTAATTTTGTTTTTTCATTTTTCAAAGTTGTGAAATGGAGATGAGTTCCAATTCATATATTCCCACGATTTTTTCATAATCCTAAAATTTAATCCTCCTCTTGTAAGCTACAAAATTTTTAGTGCTTCATATTATTTAAAACCATTTTTGAATACTGTTAATTACTGTATTGTGTTTGTGTGTGTGTATATATATATATATATAATGTATCTAAATAGTAAATTTTTTATAGCCCAGATTCATCTCCTAGAAGAGAAAGTATAACATATGGACGTAAAGAACGTGAATATGGTGATACTGAATTCTCCAGTAAGCATTTTCAATCTCGAATTGAAAGAGATCTATCTAGAAATTCGCCTTTACGCAGTAAAGTTGTTGTTAAATCCAGTTTTTTTAAAGAATCAAAGGAACGTTCACATGACAGATCAAATTATAGAAGTAGTGGTAAGAGAAATCGTTCTGATTTTTCATCTAATCTTAATTCCAAAGATCGTGATTTTAGGCATGACAGATATTCCCAAAGAAAAAGATCCTCGGAGAGAATTTCTTCTCAACCAAGTAAGAAAATCACCAAATCCAATGAAAAATCAGATTTAAGTCCTGAGAGGAAGAAGCACTTAGATTCTTTAGCAAAAGAATTACGTAAGTTTACAAACCAATCTGATTCCAGTTCTGAGGAAGATGACAACAAAGAGGAGGACAATAAAAAAGAGGACAACAAAAAAGAAAAAAAGGAAAATAATTTACAAAAATCTAATGTTGGTTTAGAAGAACAGAAAAAAAGATTAAAGGCTTTAGAACGCGATTTATGTAGATTTACCAATAATTTTGATAGTTCTGAAGATGATACCGATGAAGAGAATTCTGATAAAGTTAACTCTGAAGATGCTGTTAAGTCAGAAAATAAAACTTCTGTATCTAAATCTTCTATTGACTCTCTACAAGCAAATAAAATAACTATAGCAGATGATCCATCTCAGTACGGCAAAGAGAGCTGTAAAGAAAATTTTAATGAAGAATCAGCTGATAAAGCTTTAGAAACTGTTCATGAACTTCAACCTTCTAAAAATATTAATTCAGAAAATAATGTTGAGGAGTCTGATATGCAAAACTCAAATGAAAATGCTTCAGATTCTTTGCCAGATGAATGTGAATATGAGAAAAATAAAATTCAAAAATCGAATGAGGTATTAACTAATGATTCCTCTCAAGGTATGTTTTCAGAGATAAACAATTTAAGCCTTCAAAATGAAACAGAACATAAAAAATTACAACTGTCTGAATCTCAATTGAATGTTGAGAAACAAACAAAGGAAAGAAGACGGTGGGATGTACAGAGTCACCAAGTTGTAACAAATACTCGTAGTGACACATCACAAATCAAAGAATCTTCTGTTTTTAATACACCTGCATTTGATGAAGCGTTTGCTGGAGTTATTCCACTTCCTGAAGAAGTTGAACCTCCTAAAATTGCTTCCACTACAGAAGTTAAATCAGATACCTTAGAAATGGAGGATGAAAGTTCCAATCAAAATGTAAGGTTTTTTTCTTACCATTATATTATATATCTATGACAAAAGATAAAACTATGTTGTACCATCTGTAAACATTCTTTCCTTTTTCTTAAAATCAATATATTTGTATAAAAAGATACTTTTAGTTTTAATTTGTGCAGAACAGTCTCTAAATTTTTGGAAAGTCGAACTTTTACTTTTTCGCTTTCATGTTACATTATGGTTCCAATAAGGAAACAATTCATTTATTTATAATACTTTTGTAATCAGTAAAAAATTTAATTTTTGAATATTTGTTTTATTCTTGCATGCCAAACTGTATTAGAAAAATCTTTTCTGAATATAGTTTTTTCTAATTAAAGGCACCTCTTTTTTTTAAAACAAAGCATTAAAAGTAATACTTTTTTAGTAATACAAATTTTCAATTTTTTTCTCCCACTTGCTAACATTTGAACAGTGTAACATATCTCACAAAACTTTTTTTACAATCTTTAATTATAAAGCTGTTTATTTTACTGGTAGAAAACTCCATAAAATTGATTCTTAATTTAAAAAAATTATCATACTTATTGATTATAAATTTATTAAATTAATGTTTCGCTCATTGCTAACATTTGAAACACAATAAAATTACATCCACAAACATCATAAAGGGTAACAACTTTTAGTTATCAGTTTGTTCATTTTATTTTTGAAGAATTTTCTCGAAATAAGTTTTACATTTAATAAATTATTGAAATTGTTAAAATAAGTGTATTAAATCATGTAATGTTTATTTATGTTTACTTAGCGATATTTAAAAATTGGAGATTACCATGAGAACTGGAGCATAGTTCAAAAATATCATGGGATAAATTTTTAATTTAGTTCAAAAAATTTTGAATTACATTCATAGATATGATTCTAGCAATTTTCTTGAATACAGAAGTTTTGAACAGGAATGGAACTTTCATGTAAATAAATGATTAAATCAATAAAATTATTTAAATAACCAATTTATAAAAATTAATATTTTCTATGTAGTAATAGACTAGGTTTACTTAAAATGTTAATTGAACATTAAAATGATTGTAAATTAATATTACTGGACGTTTTATTGCTTCTATTTAATAGAAATGATAAAATTACTTAATTTTATGTAGTATTTGAAACTTCTACCAATTTTTTGTATAAATCTTTGATAATTTAGTTCCTAATTAATTTCAATTAATTTTTCTTCAATAATGGTGTTTATTTTTTCAATCTATTTAATTCTGATTTTTATAGATATTTTAAAATTTTATTTTATAAATACTGTTTTGCGTCATTCAAAAATCTTTGATTTTTTTTTAGGAAAATGTCTTTCAAGGTGGACAGAATTACATGAGGTTTGTATTGCATTTTATAATTACAATTTTTAAGTAAATTTTTAAAGTATTGGAAATGATTGCATGTACAATTTAAAATTAATATTTGCAGATTTATCAAATTAATTCATACGATTCTCACATGCTATAAATGAATGAAGAAATTTTCTAATTCTTATCTTAGTTCTTGAATAGCAGAAATTAAATGCCTCTCTTAATCAACTATTAAAAAAATTTTCTTACTTTAATTTAAATGTATATTTTATTTTGTTATTATAAGTGGCACAAAACAATTTTATCTGTCATGGGTGGTAATGCCAAATAATGTTTTAATTGCTTCAAAATTTTTATAACAATTATTGATTTAAAAGATTGCCTCAATTTCACTGTTGAACAGTTTCTTGAAAGACTTCTCCTTTTCGTCGATTTTTTTGAGGATTCATGGATCTGGTATAGCTCTGCTATCCCAGAATGGGATTGGAAACGATAATAAAAAATAATTAAATGATTGAAAAGTGTAATGAATCTGAATTAAAAATATTTACAGATATCAAATAAAAAAATTGACATAGATCTGCAACAGTTTGCGAAACACATTGATAATTTGCCTTAAAGTACCTTTTTGAGATAAACTATTGAATGTTTTTCTAAATTGAAAATAATGGAAAAATATTTTTAAAAACAAAGTTTTGAAGCAGAAAAAATAAGTGATTATTTTGCCTAATTTTTCATCTATAAAAATATTCTAAGAATTGTTTTTAAATATAAATTTTATTCTGTATGCATACTAAATTTTTGGTATCTTATTTCTTATTTATAAAGAGAGCAGTTCACTTAAATAAATGTTTTTAAGATCTTAATTTTCTATTTTACTGACTTAAAATTTAAGGACTAAGTAATTGATCCCTTCAGTTTGTAAAAACAAGTGTCTGGTGTTGAAGGGAGCCATATAAACAAATTTTAAAGTAAAATATGTATTATTATATCCTGACATTAAATAATTTATGTTCAATTAAAATTGTTTTTATAGTAGACGTACTTTGATTTAATGTTTAATCATTGATTTTTTAAATTTTAGAAAAAGGGAAAATGTCAGAAATAAGATATATTTGTAAAATGTATTTCAAATTAACTTATTGTTGAAGGTACCAATCTTGAGTAATCTCTTGTCTTTTTGAAAAAAATTGTGACCTTATTTTAAAGACGGGTGAAATTTTTCTGAAATGGACAGAATCTTTTGAAAATCTATTAAAAGATAATGAACTAATTGTGCATGCCTAGACAGAAGAGATAATATTAAAAAAGAAAAAGAAAAAAAAATTCCTTGAAGCTGAAGGAAGTTTAAAAAATAATTAGAGATCACAGTGAGAAAATCAAATAGATAGAAGATACTTTTTGTACACAGTTAAAACACCTTAGTGGAGGAATTAGACAAAATTGTTTACAATGTAGTGGCAAAAATTGTAATGTAGATAGTTAGATCCTTTTAAAAACTAATCATTTTAAATGCATCAACTATAGTAGTTTCTAGATTTGATTTCGCTTATAAAATATTGATTAAACTTATGTCCAATAGAATTTAGGGTTTAAAATCATGACCTTTAAAAAATGGTTTTCTACTAATTTGTCTTTACACAAAATAGAACCATTGTTGATCAGATTTTTTTTACAAACAATATTAAGTAAAAAGAAATGCATATAAAATGATTATCAACTTTGTGCAGGGGTTGAAGTTGTCCTTTTCTAATTTTTTAGTCCTTGTCCTTAGTTTTCAAAATAAATCTTGAAATTCCTGATTTTTTTTTTATTAAATTTTAATCCTATATAAACTAATTAATTTTCAGTTACATTATAAATACAATTTGTTGAGTGAACTATATTCTTAATAAAACTAATATCAACAAAATTGGTTAATTAACTAATGCTGTTTGTACAAGTTATAAATAAAAAGAATGTAAGGAGATTCAGAGGAAGTTTGTAACTTCCATGTTTTGTGTTATAATTAAGGAAAATTCTTTTGCTTCCAAATTCCCCATGAAACCAAAAACATTCTCAATGTTAATTAAACATTTTGTCTTATTGCTTAATTTATCCCATTGACCATGAATTAAAGGCATAGTTTGATTTCAGGATGATTAATAACTTTCGCTGTACAATATGTTTTAGGTTGAGTTGTAAATTCTTAGTTTTGTACTAAAATCATAAGGGTTTACTATAAAACTTCATTTTTCCAGTTTCTTAACTTCATTTTTTTGCATATACAAATAGATTTAATGAAGCAGGGAAAAAACTAGTTTATTTGTTTTTAAAAAAAGAATGTCATGATCTTGTTATGAGTGAAAACATTTTCTATTTTACGATCTATTTCCATCTGTAATTTATTTTTATACTCTATCTATTGAACGATTAATTTAAATAAAATAAATCGTAAGAAAGGGTTAAAAAATGCATTTCCTTTAAAAAAAAATTGTTAAAAAGGCAATTTATCTAAATTCATAATTTTTGAGGTTTCATTTTGTTGGAAATATTGCATGATAAAGATTGTTATATGACAATTAAATTTTATTTTTCATGTTAAATGTTTATAAAAGAAATTTTGAAAATTGGTGCATAATTGTAATATGGAAAATAAATTTAAGAGCATAAAATTCGTGAAAATTTTTAATTTGAATTATTATTTTGCTTATAAAAGCAATATGCAATTTAATAACTTTTTTCTAAATTTTCTATGTACTGTATTTTTCGCCGTATAAGACACACCCAATTTTAAAGGAGGCAAATCTAGAAAAAAAAGATTATGAACCAAATTCTGTAGTAAAATATTTTATATCAACTGTATAACATGCACGATGAATCCCCGTGGAATTTTTTCTTTTGGGAATGTTTTCCTTTTAAAGATCAACATTAGCGGCAGTTTGGTACCATCTGCACAGCAGGAAAACACAACCGAGTAGTGGGTTTTCTCATGCCCAGAGGTTTTTACGGTTATGCTTTTGGCTCCTTTGTTATCTACGGTTCTGTTAGATGGCACATCAAACGTTAGCGGGACTTCATCCATGTTCCCAATCTGGCTCATTTCAAAGTTATTCTTCTTCCTCGCATCAATAACAAACTTATGAAAAGACAAAATCTTTGATTCGTATTCCTTGCCATGGTGGGCTTTTGTATTTGCCGTATAAGACGCTGGCACTTTTTCCCCCTCGATTTTGGGGAGAAAAAGTGCGTCTTATACGGCGAAAACTACGGTATTTTGATCATAGAAAAAAATTGACAATTTTTCAGCGACCAGTTTCACTGAAACAATAAATATATTAATTCAAAAACATGAATATGTATCACTGATTATTAATCAACTAAAATTTGATAACATATTATGTATTAAATATGGATAATTTGGTAGTTCTCTTTTTACTGCAAATTTGTAAAATATTTATAATCAAAAAGCAATTAAAAATATGGCTGTTGAAATAAAAATTTTGAAACAGTAATGTTTTTTAAATGGTTAAATTAATGACTTATAATTATTTAAAGAATTAGATATTAAAAATGTTTAGTAGCTTTTCTAAATATCTAAATGCTTCATGAAAAATGTGTCATACAAATGGCTTAAATGTATGGTATGTGTCAATGTTTATTTTTTTTCTTTTATTATCTTATGTATTAATTATTACTTAAAAATATATATAACCAGTTTTTTTACTGGACATTGGAAATGAATTACCATGTAAATTTTTCTTTCTGATTTAAAATCATAAAATTGAAACAATAAAATAACTTGAGAGCCTTTTTAGTAATTTCTAACATTTTATATTCAAAGTTCTTCAAACATTTAATTTATTTTCCATTATATAAATATTAAGAACAATACTTTGCTTTAAAAAAAAAAAAAAAAAAACCTGGTAAAATGAATTTTTGGCTTGAAAAAAATAAAAAGTTAAAGTTTTAAAAGTATTAGGGTCTATTTTTAAAAGCTAAAAATTGAATTTATATATTTTTTGTTTTCCCCCTTTAAAAATTACATTCAAAAGTGTTTTATATCTGTTCAAAACAATTATAACTAAAATTTTTGAATCGCAAAATTTGTTTAAATTGAAATACAGAAAAATTTAGCCAATTTTTAGACATTACCAATGAATATAATTGTGTATATTTATATATAATAAAATGATCAAATATGAGCTGTATATCAAAGTATTTTAAAATGGGTAAATGTAATAAAAATATTTTTTTTAAATAATATGCGATTTTAATATTTTCCTATTGACGGAGTTTTATTTATATAGGGAGCATGATTCTGATGAACAAAAAGCAGAAAAAATAGAAGGAAAATCATTGTCACATAAGGTTACTTCGAGAAGGTCAAGAAGTCGTAGTTCCAGTGTTAAATCGCATGATAATTCAAAATCACCATCTAGAGATTTACCTCCTAAAAAAATGTCAAAGTCTCCTGATAGGAAATCGCGTTCTAAGCGAGATAAATCACCTGTTGCACATCATTCAAAGTCCCCTTCACCTCGGAAACCACGTTCTCCTCTTAGTCGAAAAAAATCAGATCGTCGCTCGAAGTCACGATCAAGATCACATTCAAATCATAAGTCTTCATCACCCAATAGAAACAGAAGTCGAAGAAAGTACAGTAGGTCACCTGAAGGTCGAGTGCGGCGTTCTAGATCTCGAACTAGAGATGAAAGAACTCAGCGTCGCCGAACTGCAGGCAGTGGAAGAACTGTGCGTTCTCCTGAGCGTAGGGGGACTCATCAAAGGCGATATAGTAAAAGTCCTAGTTATAGGGGTAGAGCGAGAGCAGGAGGTAAGGCACGTCGCACTCGTAGCCGATCTCCCCTGCCACGCAGGCGAAGAGGCCATCATTCTAGTAGTAGTTCTGGCAGTAGTTCTAGTAGGAACTCCTCCAGCTCAAGTGGAAGTAGGAAAAGAAGAGCAGCCCGGAGAGGAACAAAGGGCAAGAGAAGATCTTCATCCTCATCATCCAGGAGCAGCTCAGCATCTAAGAAATCAAGAAGTGTCTCAACCTGATGTATTATTTAAGGTTTTAAGTATGAGATTTCAGCTTTTTAACTAAATATGTGAAAAAAAAAAAGACAAGGAATTAAGTGTTTTGCAATTCTTGATAAATGAAAAAAATGCATAGAATTCCATAGGTTTAGATTATGGAATGTAATTTGTTATGTCCAAAAGTCAAATTTACTTCTCCAAGAAATTTTAAGTCTATAAACTTGATTAAAAATCAAATCTACAACTTTAAATTTGCTGATTTTTCCAAGATTTATAACGATATATATTCTTGTGTATAATTCATTAAATAAAAATATTTCTGTCACATTTTATTCTAATAAAGAATTGCATTTCATGCCATTAAATTTTGCGAAGTTCTGGAACGATGTTCAAGTGGATTATTTCATGTAAGAGTAGTTTATGTTAAATTTTCACACCTGAATGATTTGTCATGTTTTGTTTATGGTGAGGTGTGTATTGAATGTAACAGAAAATGAACTGCAAATAGAATCATTATCGCAACTGAACATTAAAGATATTTATAAAACTACTCTTGTATTATTGTAAATGTTTTCTGTGTGTGTGATTATTAGATTAGCGGTTGGTTGGTTGGGTTTTGTGGCACTAAGTCCAAAAAGGACAAGCTGCGCCAAAATTTAAATAAGAATTAACAAATTTTAAACAAAACCCAAACTCAACATTAAAAATTTAAAACACAAAAATTATTGTATATATTTCATATAAGATTAAAATAAGTATAAGTAAAATTAAATTCAAAATTTTAAATAAACTGAAAGAAAGCAATTTCCCTCAGAAAGGCAAAGAGGTTTCGGTGGGGTGATTCCCCCAATAAATCAAACATAGTTAAAAGGTCAGTAGCAAAAAAATTAAAATATAAGAAACAGTATATGGTTCATCACACGTCTCACACCAGGGATTTAATCAGTGGTGTTGTGCTAATTTTTTTTTTTTTTTTACCGGAACGCGTATATATAATTATATAGACATGGCCGATCCTGGATAGGCGGCCGCTCTGTGCGGTCTCATGTCCCAAATTTGACGGCGGGGGAGATTTCCCCAAATTTTCGCCTATCGCCAGGATCGGCTCTGTATATAGCATAAAAAGGAAAGGAAACGAAAATCATTACGAAACACATTTTGTGTATATGTATGTATATATATATATATATGTGTTTATTACAATAATAGGAACGTTTAATGAAAATTTGTTAAAAAATTATAAAATACGCATAGTAGATACTCAAACAATATTGCATGTATATTTTCAACAATACATGAAAACACTAATGGTTTTTATAAAATATTCCAAATAGGATTATGTTCAGGATCTTGCGGCGCGCCGTCATGCTGCTTGTCTGCTGTCGCCTCAATGGCGATATCAATATGGATAGATATTACCAAACAGTTTCTAAATTTTAAAGAACTTACAAATTAAAATAATCTTGTAAAATTAATTTAAATAAATATAAGAATTAAGAATCTCTATCCTTATGAATTTCTATGGATTTTAGAATTCATATTTCCAGTACATTAATATTGTTCAAACTAATTTTTAGCTACCATGAACAATTAAAAGATTTACCATTTGGATCGCTCAATTATTTTACAATACTTTGTGTAATATGTTAATACTTTCCAATGAAATTCTTTATTATTTTTAGTTTTGTACTGATTTATATTGAACTATTAGGTTATATTACATAAATGTGAATTTATACTTTTGTACTATAACAAATTTAAAGTATGAAATAACTAACAAAAATGTGTAAGCAGTTATTAATATAATTAAAATAACCAACAAATTATTTGCCATTTTTGAACCCGTTTACTCAAGAAACGTATTAAGAATACTCATTATGCTTTTGGAAGAAATATCAGAAATTTATCAAATAGTTTAGAGACTATACTGTGCGTGTGTGTTTGATAGTTATCTCTGGAATATTTTATAAAAAAACTTTCTACGATGGCGGCATTTTTTGGGCTATTGTTTGATATAGGTTTGATTAATTGATTTTAATACATTTTCAGATGTATATTTAAAAGAAGTTTTATATAGTTTTGAGTAAATATTTGCAGTTTGTTATAAATAGAATATTTTTTGCTCCTTTAACAAACCTCTTATTCTCTGACTAATATTTAATGTATATGATTTAGCTTAGTTTTAAAATTAACATGTCACAGCAAAAGATTATAATGATCTTATTCCCAAATAAATACTGGAAAGCATATCTTATTAACTAATTTTCTTTTAAATAAATGTTACATAAAAATCAAAAGTAATTTCACTTATAACTTTACACCAAACAATAAATTCATCACTTTAGCATATTTAGCTATTTTTTATTTAGAAAAAATTTCAGTTTGTGCGTGTATTTGACTCCATTTTAGCCATGGCCATAATTAAAAAAAAATTAGTATAAATTTAATGATGTGTTAATCATATTACAATATTAATAAATTGGATTGAAAAAAATGTATTCTTGTTTTTAAAGTACAGTGAATAACATTCAATAGAAATCGGTTGAGTTTTGAAATAATAATCCCAAATATTTTAAGTTTTATATCGTGCCTATTGAGATAATTTTATATTTCAAAAGCGAGACACCAAACTTTAATAAAAACGTCAAAGCTTTAGCCACATAGTTCTCAAGCAATCACCGAAACGGAAGATACCCGCTCATATGTATTGCGCATGCGTGAGATCTTCCTGCCGTCGTTTCAGGATGTGGTAGTTTTCAACAAGTCTCTCGCGGGCAGCAACGCGGCCGGGAAGCGATAGGTGCGCGTTGGAGGCATGCTGCCTCAATGTGCGGCCTGTCTAACACTTTTTAATCGACACTTTGACTTAGGTGGAGTGCATAGAATATTTTGCTAACAGTAGTACTTATTAATCTTATTATTACATTGTATTGGTTCGGGTCAAACCCTTGTTTACAATAATACATATAAAAATTAGAAAAAAATCAGCAATTCTTTTTAATTTTTTTTCAATACTTCAGCCAATTCTCATTATTAGAAATCATCTTTAGTTCCGGAACGCGTTCCTGTCCAAAAAAAGAAGTACCGGCTCGACAACACCACTGGATTTAATTCACTTAAAAACAAATGTCTGTGTGTGAAACGCGGGTGTCCGATACGAAGGCGAGTCAATCTGACATCGGCACTTCGTAACGGTAAAACTGATGATAGAATGAGGTATGGGAAAAAGGCACGTAATTTGTTGGAGACCTGCATACTCCATAACTCCTGCCAGAGAGATTTAACAAATGTTTTAACAACCCTTCTCACGTCGAAAAGAGGGACAGATGAATGGAGTAAGGACGATGTACCTTTAGCGGCTGCATCCACCTTTTCATTTCCCTCTAGACCTACATGACCTGGGATCCAACAGAAAATGATGTCATAACCCTTGCCAGCAAGGGAATCAAATGCTCCGAAAATCTTGGACACAAGTGGATGACAATTATTATAGTTTTTCAACGCTTCTATAACACCCAAATTGTCAGTATACGTACAGATCTTATTAAATTGGTCTGTATTCACTAGCTGAAGGGCTTGATGGATTGCCGTAGCTTCAGCGGTAAAGACGGAGCGGGACATATGGAGGCAGTGATCATAACTGGTATCAGCATAAAATATGCCACAGCCAACATGTCCTGCAAGTTTTTGAGCCATCTCTGAATACAGGCGTGTATGATGAATACTGACAGCGATGGGCTTGATAAAGCTGTTGAAAAACTGTTGAGGTTATGTTCGATTTTGTAAATTGAGCAAATGGATTAATAATAGTTATCTGTGGATCATACCAGGGTGGATGTGATTGTAAATCCGTTTTAATAAAACGGACATATATAGGTCTGTCAAATGGAGTTGATCTTTAGTTCGAGTGAGAAAAGGTTGGATGCTGTATGAACGGGCATCATATAGTCTCTTTAATGCAGGAGAAATGAACAAGGAACGTACAGGATGTTTTCGGTCAGACATAACCTTAGCGTAATAATTGAGAGACAGCTGCATTGGTCACAGGTCTAAAGGCAATTGTTGACAAATGGCATAAAGTCTCTGGACGGGTGATGTGCGGAATACGCCTGAACAGATTCTCAAAGCAGAGTGATGCACAGTATCCAATCTGCGTAAAACAGAAGACCTTGCAGATCCATAAACAACACATCCGTAGTCAATACGAGATAAAATGAGTGCTTGATAGACTCGAAGGAGTGACAAGCGATCAGCACCTCAAGAAGTATTTGAAAGCACCTTGAGGATATTAAGCGATCGCTCGCACTTCTACCGCAGAATTAATACATGCGGAAGAAAAGTTAACTTTCGGTCGGATGTCACACCAGGAAATTTAATCTCGTTGACTACAGGTATTTGTGTGTTGTTCAATTTGATAACAGGATCATTATGAATGCTGGTCTTCCTGCAGAAATGGAAACAGCAACTCTTGCTATGAGATAATGTAAAGCCATTCTTCTGCAAACCCTGCAGCTATTTTATTTACAGATGTTTGTAATTGTCTCTCAATTAAACGCATGTTCCATCCTTGGCAAGATATTCGCAGGTCATCCACATACATTGTGCCATTAACAGGTGGTGAAAGGTGATGAAGAATGGTACTTATGATTAAATTAAAAAGTGTAACACTTAAAATTGAACCTTGAGGTACACCCTCATATTGAATAAAAGTATTGGATGTAAAAGTTCCAATACGTATTTAAAATTACGGGAGCTTAGAAAGTTTTGTAGGAACATCGGGAGATTACCCCTAAAGCCAAAATCATATAATGAACGGAGAATTCCATATCACCATGTACGGTCGTATGCCTTCTCGATGTCGAAGATGAAAACCAGATGGTTCCTCCGCACAGAAGCGTTGCGGATTTGGGTTTCCAAGAATGTTATGTTATCAAGAGTGAATCTCACTTTACAGAAACCACTCTGATTAACATGTATACATTTATTTTCTTCTAAGACATACACGAGACGGGCGTTAACCATACGTTCGAGAGTCTTATAAAGGCAACTGTTCAGAGCTATTGGTCGATAATGTGAGGGATTCGAAGGATCCTTACGAGGCTTCAGAATTGGAATCACTATTGCTTCATTCCACATTGATGGAAATTTATTTTCAGTCCAGATCCTATTGAAAAAAAGTAATAAGTTCAATAGTGAATCTGGACTTAAATGTTGAAGCATATAATAGCTGATTCCATCAGGTCCTGGACTGGTGTTATGGGCCTGCTTTAGAGCTTTCTTCAGTTCCAACATCCGAAGTTCGCTGTTATAAGGCAAAGCTTGTCCATGGTTGAAACGAATTGGTGTTCTTTCAGCTCGACTCTTAATCCTTAAGAACAAAGAAACATAAGAGTCGGTGCTAGAGACACCAGCAAAAGTTTCACCAAGGACATTAGCGATATCCTTGGGAGAAGAGTGTATAGCAGCTCCGGTTTTTAAAACAGGAATAGAAAATTTCCTATAAATACCATTGGCTGCTTTCACTCTTCTCCATAATTCCTTACTGGATGTGGAAGATGTTATTGAAGAAAGTTTGCGAGACCAGGATTCCTTCTGACTTCTACGACGAGCTCTGCGAGCTAATGCTTTCTTAAAAGCGATTAGATTCTCCGTTGTGGGGTATCTCCGAAATAACCCCATAACTTCCATTGTTTTTTATGTTTCTTGGCATTCATTGTTCCACCACGGTTTGCATCGTTTTTTTAATATAGAACTTTTAGGTATTGCTTTATCAGCTGCATTTATTATTGTTTCAGTGACTTTGTGAACGACTTCATCAATTATAACCATTTTAACATCAACAACTGCCAATTGTGTAAATAACGTCCAATCTGTCCGACTGTACACGTAAATAGGTATGCGTAGCTGCAAACTACTACTTCCAGTCTGGGAGATGACGAGTGGGAAATGATCGCTATTATACAGATCATTCATTCCCCACTGTTAAATTTAACAATGGCAGAAGCGAAGGTGAACAAATGGCGAGATCGAGAGAATGAAATGTTCTTGTGGGTGTGTGGAAATATGTTTTCTCGTCGTTATTTATCAGACAGAGACAGTTATCAGAAATAAACTGCTCTATCTGACGACTACGAGAATTAGTATCATCACTTCCCCACAGAGAATTATGTCCGTTAAAGTCACCTAATAACAAACAAGGTTTAGGCAGCTGATCAACTAATTTATCAAGTTCTTCTTGGCGGATGACATCATGTGGTGGCAAATAAAAACTACAGGCTGTAATCAAGCAAGCTGTGTGAATTCTCACAGCTACAGCCTGTATAGTATTTAAAGGATGGAGAGTGCTGGGAAAATCATTAGATGTTAGTATACAAACACCTCCAGACACAGCACCATCGTCAGCACAGTCTTTTCTAAAGCATTGAAACCCACGCATATTGATGTTATTTGTACACTTCAGGAATGTCTCCTGAAGTGCTATGCATGCGGGGTTATAAACTGATATAATAGACTTGATGTCATCAAGATGTGAGCGCAAACCATGAACAAAGGCTTTCCAAGAAACAAAGGAAATTGTTTAGTTCTAGAAGCTCCTCTCATGGAGCTGGAAGGCAAGTCCACTATCCATTCCTCGAACGACTTATCATCATCCGAGGGATGTAGAGATACCGCATCAGCTTCCAGGAATAAGGCTTTGAGGGTGGATATTAAGAGCCTAGTAGAGCATTCTTTTGCAGATTGGAATTTGTATGTAGGAGCTTTTTTATTTTTTGGCTTTTCTGTTGATGTAATGGGTAATCTAACTAGGGGCATTGTACCGGAATCTGTTTGAGTACTACTGGCTCTGAATTTTATAGCCACGGCTGCATAGCTTACTCCAGACTTTGGCGTACGAGATGTGACAATACATCTAGCCTCAGGGTATGAAATTTTGTTTGTTATCTTCAGAGTAGTGATCACCTTTTCCAGAACCCATATTGGACATTTCGAGAGTAGGAGGGGTGGTCACCTTTGCAGTTGACACACGCCTCCTTTGGAGTACAGTTACTACTCTCATGGCCAACAACCGCAAGTAGGTTTTGACCTACAAGAGTTTTTCGAATGTTCAAAATGTTGGCATTGGAAACAATGTAAGGGATTAGGAATAAACGGCCTTACGGTAAATGCATGTATGCAACTTTGATATTTTCTGGAAGGTCTGGCGTGGCATATGTCAGAATGAGATGTTTCGTATCAATGTACTTTCCATCTCTTCTGACAGTTGAGTTTAACGCCGCAGACCTTCTGATCCTTCAGATGTTCTAGGATCTCTTCCGTAGGCGTATTCAACAAATCCTTTGCTGAAATCACTCCCGGAGAAAATTTTTATTTAAGATGAGACGAAACGGTCACCTCAATATTCGCCAACAGTCTCATGTTAGAGATGACAGATGATTGAGTAGCTGATGCAACCTCAACAAGTTCACCAGATCGCAGTTTTTTTTATATTCCGTACTTCCTCAAATGTACCCGATATTCCTTTATGAATTAGTAAAGGGGAAACATTTTCAATTTCCTTGATATGATAAAATATTTCACATTGTTATTGTCCAGTAAATGCTCCAGAGGGAAAAAAGAAAAATTCTTATTCTCCATAAATTTTTATAAAATTTCGGGATCTGACCGCACCACCCACCACCGAGTCCGATGCCGACCAGCTGCACCAGTGCTAGCCAAGTCCTATACGCTCACAGTACATCCTTGAGATGGCCTCCACCTTTAACGAGTCATCCAGCAGATGTACCGATCGCTTGATCCATAAAGCCGATTGATGTGCCGAGGACCACAAAACACCTCCCGTTTACCTGAAACAAAAGCCAAAATGATGTGTTGGTCTCTGAAGCCCTCAATTACCAGGATCCTCCTTTCCAGGGACACGGGTCTCCACGCACGACAAACACGTAGGTGATTTAGTCCCCAAGAGACTTTAATAGCAACAGAGCGGTGACAGCTGCTCAAGGGGAGCCCTCAACCTCATTACAGAGGCAACCACAATGAGGGAGAAAAGGAAGGAAAAGAAGAGTAGAGGAGAGAAGAAAAGAAAGAAGAGGATAGATCACTGGGGTACCTCGGGATTGTGACACCCGTGTTTACTTAAAGAATGTAAACCCCGAGGGGGTAAGCACACCCAAATTGTAAACATTTTGAAACGGTAACAGCAATACTGGCACACCATTTTCGATCAATGAATAATTTAAATTGAGATTTATTCTTGTCAGATGTTTAATGACACTAGTTATATTTCACTTTAAAATAAGCTTTGAATTTCTGTTATGATTTCAAACAATCAAATTATATTTATTACTTAATTAATTCAATTCACTGACTTAAAAATTGAGTTATTATTTTAAAAGCATTTCAGGTTGACACTAAGGTGTCTTTTAAAGAAAATCCTTTATTTGAAGTGAAAAATTAAATGCAATCAATGTTATATATAAATAAAATAAAATTTTTAAGGAAAAAAAAAAAAAGACATTTATACATTTTAAGATGTAATTGGTGTCACTTTTCTACTTACAAAATAGAACCTTTTAATGACGCTTTACTTTTGACACCAAAATACATTCATTTAAAGTTATAAGTACGTAATATATTAAAAAAAAAAAACTACATATCGATTGAGTAAAAAATGTCAATGAAAGTTACTGAAATTTGATTTTCATTTTGTTTTTACTTATGATGTTCTACGTTATTGAGGTGTTTTGCATCAAGCCATTTGCCTTTTGTGAAAACTCCTTATCTAAACAGACGGATTATTTGCATGTGTTTGATTAATATCTATTTTAATGCATTTTGTATTTCATGTTGTATTCCATTTTGCTGAGGGAGATATTGAATGAATCGCATCATTTTATAATAAATAAACTAGATTTGTATGAAAGGAAAATTTTAACTGATAATTTTGCAACACATAATTATGCTGAAAAATAGCAGAACGAATTTTTTAAGACGATACGTTTATTAAAGAGTTCCTGGAATCATAACCCTTCAAAGCACAAATATAAAATTCATAATAAAACTTTATTTTCTATGAAAATTACAATTGTATTTATAATTTTCATACATGACTATCATTTGCAGGAAACATCACATATTTGCCAGGAAAAATTAATAATACTTATAACATATGCTTTATCCATATCTAGATGTAAACAAGTAAAAACAAATGCTATAAAGGAATCTAAGAAAATAGATTTTAATTTAATAAAGAACAAGAAATATAAAGTAAAAACTAATGATAAAATGAAATTTTTTTAAATTAAATCAAAATCCTAATTAGGTTAACGCTTCCGTGACAAGATATTTTGATTTTATGAGATTCCAACTAAGGATTGTAAAACTAATTTTAAAACTTGAAAAATAGGTTAGCAGCCTAGAATTTAAGATATGTCATAGGCTGTTGTTGTAATAACAAGGATCATGAGGAGATGGAGGGTTGCTCAGGCTACTACGACTTCCGGGTCCAGAGAAATCAAGAACAGAATCCACTTCTGTCATCTGTCGCCAGCGTGCCCAGATGTCAAGTGTTGATGAGTTAGGAGAAGATGGTCCACTGCTGGATACAAATGAAGGGGGGCCGCTCCACAAAGTACCTGGCAAAATTGAATTAATTGTTCAAGATCATTAAACACCGATATTCAGAAAATTTGTGATAAACAGTGATATATTTTGAAACTGTAAACATTTTTTATGAATAAAAATTTAAATTCATTTAGTACACTTTATTCATAAAAGCAGTGCATGTTCGAATTACCTTAATTAAAACCTTACAATATAGATTTCACTTAAAAATACTAATTTATATAGTAAAAAAAAATTGTTTTAACACTTTCGCGACTGGAAGCGCTAACGCGCGCTAATCGCTGAGGCCGGGCAGTTTCTTTTACGAGTGTCTGTCCAGGGCGGAGGCGTTTTTGTTATTAAGCTTAAATCTATGAATTTACCGAAGTATCATCCTATTGTTTAATAATTCTCTGTATCTGTCTACCACAATCTATTTCAGAATCAATATCTGAAACAGTTTGCATCATTTCTGCAATTTCAGGCTCAGTTAAATATTTTCGACGCTTCGACATTGGAACGGTAAAAACAGAAAGAATTTACGTCTACGAAATCTAATCATCCACTAAAAACTGGACTGCAAACCGAAATAACCAACGCTCTAGCGAAAATAAAACTCTTTATTTACAAAAAACAAATACCACGTGCGAGTTTAAAGAGACGTCATAAAGCATTCCATTCGGAAGCATTTATTTTCCCCTATGCTTATATAATCGAAAGCTAAGAGTATGTGAGTCATGCTTCTCTCATTTGTAGTAGAAGATCAAATCTACATATATCTGAAAATATATAGACATACAATGCCACCTGGTGGCGAAAATTATTTTTAAAACGTTCTAGAACACTGGCACAAATGTGTGACGACCGAGGGTGATCAAGAAAAGGCTGTCATGCCTGTGTGTCGGCCGGGAAATGAGTTTGTTTCTTCCTGGCACATATGCATGACCTTAGGCACGAAAGGGTTAAATTATTTGAAAAATCTATTCTTTATATTATTAAATAGTGCAATTTATTTCAATAAAGCTGATATTATTAACCCATGTTGTTAAATACTATCAATATAAAACATCACCAATATATATATTTATAGGATTTAAATTAATAAATGTAAAAAGATTTTAATTTAATAAAATTTGAACTTTACTTTATATAAACAGACTAACATGAAATAAATATTTACAAAGTAGAATTTGTTTTAAGATAAAAAAAATAGAATAAAAAAGCGATATAAGTTTCCTTTTATTATTAAATTCTAGAAAATTTTGAATCTTATATATATTGTATGAATGTGAATTGATTTAGATTGGAGTAATCTTTATGAGAAAAACATGTTATTCTGAAAATTGCAATGTGAAACATAATTTTTATAATATGAAACAAAATTTTCTAATTTGATTGAAGATTTCAGGGATTAAGTCAGAATTTATGACAAAGAAATATAGTGACTATTTATTTCAAAGATTTTAATTATTTTCTATAGTTTTCAAATGAATGAATTAGAAAACACTGTTTTAAAATGCTCTAAATATACTGTGTGTTTACTGAAACAATATAACTTAAATCATGTATTTAAATGGTTGCCCATATGAATGAGTTACATTGAAACTTTTTGGTGCATAATTTTGCACACTGCCTCCTTTATTTTGATGAAAGTTTTAAACAAATAAGTTAAATCAATGTTTTAAAGATAAATTACAAAAGTAATAAAATATTTTTAAAGCTCAATCAGCTGATTTGTATCTTGTACAATTGTTCTATAATACAGCTTGCAGAGATAGAATGGAAATAAAAGAGAGGCTTAAAATACCATTTATAAAAGTAATTTAATAATGCGATTTTGAATTTAAGAACTTGTTATGTAACTTATTTAATTAAAACTAAAATCAGAAATTTCTAATGGAAAAACAGACAGAATTAATTTTCAATGAATAACAGATACTTTATTCTATTTCTTTGAAGTTTTTTGGTTGTTTGGAATAATATTTTTAAAGAAAAATACATTTTAAGGATTTCTATACTTCGGGAAAAATTACTTTAAGAGATCACTTATTTTCAATATATATATATATATATTTTTACAGTTCAGTTATTTAAATAACATTAAAAAATTATAATTGAATGACAAAAGTTACATTAATATTATAATGAACCGTACATATGTTTAAGATCTTGAACAACAGGGGGATTAAATAATAGTAAATTATTAATATTATTTAATATATTATATAATAATAATCAAAGCTTATGTAGTGTAATGATAAAAACATAATTCCCGATTTCATTTTATCAAATACAATTGAATATAGGTTTCTTATTTTTCTCTCAATATCAACTACAGCAGATAACATTGATAAGCTTTCTCCTGACAAACATACAATTACAGATAATGATAAGTCTTACACAATACTTATGATTTTACTAGAAAAATCTTTGTCACAAAACTGTTTTTCAAATATAATCATAGCAAGAAAATATTTCATGATCAAGAAGGAAACTTTAAACGGTAATATTTATAAATATCTATCACTTTATATTGTAGGATTAATTTATTATTGTACTCACTAAAATTTATCTATACTAAAAGCCAATACTTTGTTTAAATTATACCTAAATATTTTATAGATGGAACTGATGTATGACACTAAGTACTAATTACATGGTCCTTTCAACCATCTGAAGGGGGGGGGGGGAAGCATGTTAAATACATTTTAAAATAAAATATTAATTTTTTACATTTTAATTTTATATGCTAAATTGAAAAACATATTTTAAAATCAGTTAACTGTTAACTTAAAAAATAGAGAATAAATTATAATCTGTTTACTTTTATTTATTTTCAGTTTTCGCTTAAATCAGATGAATTTTTATGTTAAAAAATTTATTACATAAACAAAAATTATTATAACATAAAATGATTTTTAATATATTCAATAATTAAAAAATAAATTATTGTATACATAAATTAATTATATTCTTTCATTTTTTATGCTTACTTAGAAAGTATATACATGGAAAATTTCATTTAAATAAAGGAAATATATAGGAGACACACTCTTAAAATTTTTTTCGAATAATTTTACAGATGGAACAGAAAAATTTAAAAGTTTCAAAAACAACTTGTATTAAGTTAAAAATAATAATTTTTTTTCCTCATTTTTCCCCCTTTATCTTTTTCTTGTTTTATCTTTAATTTCCTCCAGTAAAATTTTACAGAATTTTTTAATTAATTTCACATATACAGAATAGTAGTAAATATATCCCATACCAATAAAATCATTCAGACATATAAATAATGTTTTCAAATAAATTTAATTTAATGCAAAATTTCAGAACCTAATTTAAGATCAAACAATATTATAGCATATCAAGCCTAAGCTAATGAAACAAACATTTATTAGCGCAATACTCAAAATACAGCAACTTCTCAATTTTTGTCTATTTTTTTTTTAATTCCTAAAGTAATATATGATTGCTTAGTTAACAATATTTTTTTTCACACTAACATTGTAATTAAACATTCAAAAACACATTTTCTCTAAAATTTATTATTAATGCTTTGTTTAGAAATAATACATATTTTTATTTAATCCTGATCTGATAAATTAAAAAAAAAAAAAGTTTTCAGACATTGACTTACAAATTATTAATAGAATATTTAGCGAAATTGTTAACATGCTTGCTGTATTTTTTTTGTTCAATAGATTTTATAATCATTTTCTTCTATTTTTTTTTTTAAACATACAATACTTTCATGTGTGATAACAATGTTTGACATATAGTTCAAAAGAAACAACCAAAAAATCAAATTTCAAATGACATTTTGAAACTAAGTTTAATTTGAAATAACTACCTAAAAAAATGAAGTACAATATATTTCAAAATTCAAGAAATTGAACTGTGAATTATTATTTTTTAATATATTGTGAATTATACTTTCCCAATAATTCTAGTATCAATATAATTATAATTATATTCTAGTACCATTATGTAAAATTGGAAACCAATTTGTATTGATTATAAAAAAAGGCTGGGAGTTTTGGCATTGTTTTAGAAGTTCACAAATATTATTGGATAAACTATACAATAATATCAAAGCAATCATATAGTTTTTGAAATGATATTTTAATAATTGTTTTTAATTTTGAGCAATTTCAAAGTTACATTAAAACTAAATGATAACTTCAAACTTTATTTTTATTTATTTTAATAAAATAAGAATACTTTCAATATCACAAATTAAAATAAGAACAAAATAAATAACAGAAATGCAACATAAATGTAAGCGAATTTCCTATACCTAACAAAAATATAATCTCCAGTTGGAAGCATTACAGCTAAACACCTGGGAAAATAGACATAAATTACTATATACATATATGTATAAATAAACAAAAATATTGAAGTCAGGTTTTTATAATGACTCATGTATTTCTAGCCCAATATTATATTTTCAAACATTTTTCTCTTATTATTTTTTTGACTCTAGAAATTTATTGACCTTCTCAAACTTATTTATTAATTCAGCTGCTTAAGAATAACATTTATCTTTCCTGAAGTAATAAATAACTTCAAGAAACTCTCAGTTGACCTTGTTGTGTTGTACATTAAAACTTCTTTGATTTCTTAAATGCTTTAAAAATATGACAACCTTTGTCCTTTTTTCCAAGTAGTTTTTCAGCTGTTTTTCTTTCTAAAGTTTCTTTAACAGCATTAATCAAAGTAAGTATGTTAAATGAATTTATTCCAGTAGAATTTTTTTTTACACATCCTTAATTTATATATTTTCATTAGAATTTTGAAAATATTTAAAATTTACTGTTAATGCTATGAATTATTATGTTTCTGGTGTAAGTAGGTTTTATCTCTGTGTGAGAGATTTTGTGTAATATTTAATCTATAGGAATAGTATTCCTATAGATTAAATATTACACAAATTCCAGTTCTATCCCAGCTTTAGCTATTAAATACTAAAACCAGAAAAATTTCTAAACAAAATATAAAGACAATTTTAACAGCAAAGAACTTTAGAAACTGAACCATTCACAAGAGCACTTTTATAAATGTTTTTAAAATGTTTAATCAATTTTTGTTTAATAACCTTTTTTAATATTACACTAGAACAAATTATTCTTTTCTTTGGTTTACTTCATTCAATTTCTCTTAATTTGAAATCTTTGTATCATTCATGAAAATCAGCACATTTTGTAGACTTTAACAACTAAAACATTGATTGGTAGCTGAAAGCAAATTTAATAGTTAAAATTTTTTTTAATTCTTCAAACATTTACTTTCAAATTCTTTATACATATCTTATGAATTTGATTGTTATTAAGTAAACTAGGAGCAATTTAAGTTTCAGAGCACTATTTTACATACAAAGCAATATTTCTCCCCTTTTACTTTTTAAAATTTTTTATATCGAACTCAATTAAGAAATACTTATTTGCTAAGTAATTTTTTTTTTCTATTATTGACAACATGATTCCGTCATTTTTTATAATATTATAAATTTTCCAATTTGTAACTAGTAAATCATTTTAAATACAGGGAGAAAAAATTTTCGATGTAAACAAAGTAATTTTTCTCAATGTAAGTTCATAAATTACAAAAGATTATTTCCTTTAATAATTTAAAATTGTAACCCATTACATATAGTTTAAAACGCTCACCAGCACTGGAAATATAAATTCTTCAAAATTACAAAAAAATAATTAGCTGACAATTTCAGCATTATTTTTAAGATTTTCAAGTATGCTCTTTTGATTTCATAATGAAAAATATAAATGAATAAATTAATACCTTATGAGATTTTGATTTTATTATTAAAGTTATAAATATGTTAACCAATAATCTCTTTGGTTATTGAAAATTAATTTATAAATCATTCATGCAATTATCACTTAAAAACATGATAATTGTAAATTCATATTTTCAAAATGATTTTTTTACAGTTTTTATAAGCATTATGAAAAATTATGTATCAAATTTGCTAAATTATTTTATTATAATGTAGTTTTCAAAGTGGGGGGGGGGGGAGGAGAACTAGCACACCTGTTACTACATATATACATATCTATTTCTCTGTATGTTTAAAAAAACTTTTCCAAGCGTTTTTGTTCTATAATGTAATATTATGAGTCTTTATATGATTATTTATGGGAATTAAGTGATAGAATACAAAAAAAGTTATTTTTCAAATTTCACAATTTCAAGTTTTTAACAGCATTTAATCGAAATAATATTGTTATAATTCAATTTATTAAAAAATACTCTTCCACATAAATATTTGATAAGAATATATACTTTTTGAATTTAATGTTTCTTTTAGATTGAGTGTTTTCGATTGCCACTTATGACAAATTTTTTAACATATTGAACTTTTTCCACAACGTATTTAATTATATATTTATATAAAACATAATCGGATAAAAAAATATTTTTTATAATATGCTTTAGTAAATCATCATATCTAGCAAATTAACCCTTTATGGGACCTGGCCTTCTTTTTCCCAAGCAGCCTTCTTTTGAGTTATTGTTCTCCAGTTCTTAACCCCAATGAATCCAAAACATCATTCAATTTCTTTTTTGCTCTACTTCCTCACCTTTGGTAAAAGCGTGTACATTTAAAAATCTTCAATGGAATCCTTGTCAGATCCTTTTTTAACAAATATCCTGCCAACTCTTTCTATTCAGTTCAATGAATTTTACAATTTCTTTGTTTTCAAAGAGTTTATATAGTCCAAAGTTATAGCTTTTCTTCCATAGTTATTGGTCAAAAATGCCACCATAAAAGGCTTTTAAGACTCCTCTCAATTATGATATAGTCCTCTCCTTCTTTGTAATTAAAAGTGAAAGTTTCAGAGCCCTAAGTTATTACTAGTCTAATCAGTTTTACACAATATTTTACTTCCCCTTTCTGTAAGATGACATTTCAAAAGTCACATTAAGTCAAAAACGCACCTATGAGCCAAAAGAACTTGCTTCCAAATTTCAGGAGCAATGTTGTGATCAGATCAATTTCTGATTCCAAAAAGGTAAATTTATCAACATATTGATATTTATAGTAACCAACTTTAAATACCCCTCCTGTAAAGATTTTCCTTATCTTCAGAATACTCATATATTACTCTGAACTTCATTTATTTTTAATTTCATTTTCCCCATAAAATATACAAGGCTGGGAAACTCTTTTAGTAGATCTGTAGAGCTTGTAATGATATCTATGTCACCTGCAAATACCAGAAGCAGACAGATCTATTGACGATCATTCCTATTGTAGTCAGGCCAGTTTAACAACTACAAGAATATGTTGGACGTTCTATTAAATACACTGTGAAAGTATAATCTGAAAAAAGTGCAAAAAATCAGTATGTTATTGATAAGAACAACAAAAGGAAAATTAACAAGCTTCTAGTATAGATTTGCATCTTTTTCTAGAAGTCTTTTCAGCAGCATATGCATTAGTAATCAGCATGCTTGAAATAAAATACAGCTTTTATTTTGTTACACATCTTTTTGAAAAGTTTATTTTTAGTATAGTCAATGCTCAACAAACTTTAAATGGCCCAACAAACTCAAAATGTCAATATGAAATCAAAATTTAAATTAAACATCTCTGATTCATAAAAATGATCATCAATGTTTATGTAATTATATTAAATTTAAAAATTAAAAGTATCTATTTAATTAAAAGTCAATTTTAATTTTGGAATGACATGAATAGCTATAAATTATCATATTTCTAATTTTTTTTTCACAAGATAAAAAGAAAGTATAACATTTCCAATGTTAGAAAAAATATACTGTATTTTTCTGTGTGTTACCCACAAGACCTTTTTTTCAAGTAAAAGGGGAAAAAAGAGTTGCATTATCTGTAGCAGCAACAAATTTTTCGGCGATTAGTCGAAAATATATACTTCTAATAAAGTGTGTGTCACATAAAATAAAAAAATAAGTATGGTTAAAGATATAGTAAAATGTACAGAAAAAATATTTATTATGAAAAAGATATGTT
>JAPDSC010101169.1:44418-57776 GCA_026290005.1 Latrodectus geometricus | reverse complement strand
TTTAGATTTGTTATGCATTAGGACTGATATACAAATGGAAAAAATGTACAAAATATATCGAAATATATTCTTTTTTTATAAATGCAATCTACATAAATATGATGCCAGCAATACGAGAGAAAACATTCTCTCAAAGATTTACTATACCTTTCATGTATTTGAAAAATAAAGCATAAATATTTATTTTTTGACTTTTGTACATTCATTTGGGATTTTCACAATTTAGTATCAAAATAACACATGCACAATATTTTCTAATATATAAATTCTGACTGTAAATAATATCCTATTGCTACATCTGATTCATATTCATAAAAATGGCATTTTATCTTTCTAAACAAAATATTATGCATATAGTTATATTTTGGAAAACCAACATTAAACATAACCACATATACATTAATCATAATATTTTCGTAGAATTTACTCTGAACGAAAAATGAAATTTAAACTCGAAGTTTTTAAAAAAACTTGATTTTATTGAAAAAATATAATTTTAATTGGGAAGATATGTTTGAAGAATTTATTTTTTATTTATTTTTTATTTTAAGATTTTTAGAAATAAATGTCTGTAATATTTCACGTAATTGTGAGTAACAAAATTAAAACTTAATTTAAAAATATGGTCAGCTTCAATTAAAATGCTTCATTTTCATGAAATTAATTTTTCTTTCTTTCTTTCTTATAATGAATAATGAAATTTTAATAAGATAATTAAAGAAAATATGTATATAGTAAACCAAATCTATAAATAAATTATTAAGTTTTATTTGTTTCGTATACATTTTTTTATAATTTTGTTTTAAAATCATTTGTTAATATTTAGATGCATTTTGTAAAAGAAAGCATTTGTAAAATAATTTTATGCAAGAAATATATACTATATGCTGACTAACAAGATATCTCTGATAAATGTTTCAATTCACTAAGATATTAATAAGGATGCATTTCATAAAAAAAAAACTAACATATATTTTTCTCTTTAAATTCATAGTTTTATGTAAGTAATTTTATAAACGTCAGATAAATTTTATAAATATTCATCATTTGCATCAAATACTCAATGTGCACTGTCAAGGTATAGTGAGAACACAACTTGTTATTTAAGCAAATTGTTATTTTCTTATCATACTTTTTAATAAAAACGTTGCATTTAAATAAATATTTCACAAAAAGTAAGTTAAATTCTAAAGAAATAAAAAAAATTAAACTTAAATTGAAAAATCAAGAATCTAAATAGAAAAGCTCTAGGGATTTTTCTTTCAGGTAAAATGTCACGTTTCCTTCAATTATTCACTTCGTTAAAATGCATATCTATGATCTATAAAGATATATTTGATTTCATAAAAATGTCACGGAAAACTGTCATAATACTTTTGTATTATTTTCCCTCAACATTAATAGACGTGGAATTTCAATAGCATTTAAAATCAGAGTATCTCTTATCTAACGGATAAAAATTTGTGCTAAGAATACATAACTTATTATAAATTTACTTAGAAATCAATGTCTTTAAAGGGTATAAAAAATGAAAGGATCAAACATCTTCTTCTTAGATTTTTAATTATCCTTCTGTGATCAATTCTTACTCTCGAAGGTTAATTTTATCAAAATTTGTGGTTTTAAAATGATACCGAATCTCTGAAAGCAGCCACTCAAGAAGTAAGAGTATATTCTAATAGTCGAACTGAAGTCTAGAGCACCAACCATCGAATTATCAGCTCCGTTGTAAAAAGTATTGAACTATACCAGTTCAATATTTTACTTACATAGAAATCAACTTATATAATCCTACTTATATAAAATTCATTGCTATTTAAAGTTTAGTTTATGTGATTAGTTCGACAGCTCTAATCTCAACATCAAGTTTTACAAATGCAAGGATATTTTGAATGTAGAAGAATAATGAATGTGTGTTCAAGATACAGATTTCTTAGGATATTACGGACTTTCTAATCTTGTTTGAAGGAAAGCAGCGAGTTTGATCATAAGACAGATGAAAACAATAATGTTAATAGGAATTTCTGATGTTAATTGGTCAATATTTATTTTTTATGGAAATTAGAAGAAAAGATTAACTTCAAGTTGTTCGCCCATTGACAGGACTCATTTGATGATGTCTTCTTTGTTGAAAGGTTAGATTACTTGAGTTGAAAAAAACGTAAAAAGGTTATTGGAATAAATTAAAACATTGAATACGAAGAAATATTGTCTTTCAACCGTCAAAAACAATTGAAAATGTTATTTCTTTTCAACATACACATTTTTAATTTTCATTATTTTTTTTAACTCACACTGTCAAAGATTATAGATCACGCAAATTTTCTTATAAGTTATTTAAATAAATAAAATTTTTGTTAAGCAATGAGAAATCATCTCTTACGTGCTTTGAAATTTTGTCATAATTATTAATAAATTTTCTTTTCCTACAATATTTCATTGACTTCATACTTACTTTCATAGTGTGTTATTGCAAAAGCTAAATATTATTATAAAAAAGAAATAATAAAAGAAAGAAGTCAATCTGATTGAAGAATTTAAACTTCGAAACTGAGTATCAAATACAAGCAAATGTAAAAGATATTTTCAATGATGTTATGTAAACTTGATCAAAAACTGAAAAATATCCATTTACTGAGTAAAGCAATTACACGTGAAATTTATTATAAATATATATAAATTCACTTAATTAACGTACTAATTTAATCTAATCACATGAAAAGATAAGATAATGTAGAATTTTATTACATACATTTTTTAATTTATGCCTTGAAAAATAAAGATAGGAAAAAGAAGAACTGATTTCAATTAATTTATATTTAAGAATTAGTTTCAGAAATGTTTGATAAAGAGCAAAAAATGACATATTTATAGAGTCACATGTATATACCATGATACATAGAACCATTATCCAATAATGTTAATCATTATAAATTAAAAGATGATTTCAAATATTTAAAAAAATTTCATAACTAACAAAAGATGAGTTTAAAAAAACTTCCTTAAGAATTCCAGTGAAAATTTTCATGTTAAAATTTTGGGGTATAATACTTAAGGAAATTTTAAATAAAGATTTAACATTCATGAAAAGGAAAAATGAGATTTAAATTTCACGTCCTCAAAATTCTAAAATATAGGAGTTTTTCGTTGCTAATTTATATTTATAACTAATATATTTTTATTTATACCTTTTTATATACTTATTCATATGTTTTGTGTTTTAGGTTTTAAGTATGTATATTTGGTTCATGAATTTAGGTTAAAAAACGTATTTTTTACAATCACGAGTCTCTAAAATATAGTTTGTGTTAAGAACAATGCTTCTTTTTAGAATCTAGTAGGAATAACTATCAGTGCTTTGATCTTACTCTCAACAGTTCATGAGTTCGATTCTAACTTCATTCATTGATGTTTGTAATTATCGGAAATCACTTTGTAACGTAGGTCTAGATTGTATTATCTGGCCTATCAAAAAGTGACTATATTGATAAATTTAATCACAGCTTTTTAACTTTTCGTAAAATTTATTATATCAATTTAAAATTGAAGTGTTTAAAACACCTTTTAATATTTCATTCACAATTATTAAATAGCGATTTTTTATTATTAACAAAAGTCGGATTTCAGCAAATAATTTGGCTGAAGAGGCAATTGAAATGTTCTGTTTCCAAGTATCGAGATGTTTTTAAAATATCCGAATTTAAAATTCTCTTTGATCTTACTGGCTGCAATTCTGATGTACTGTTCATTTTTATTTTAATTAGTTTTGATTTATTTTTCAACCAGTCTGAAAATGTGCAATTCTTTCGGTTGAGATGTTTCGGAATAAACTTCTCAGCAACAAGATTTGATGAGCAATTGAGAAATGTTTCAAATTATTTGACATTCGATAAAATGTTTCTGCATATATAAATATTTTTTTCTCTAAAGCACTTATTTATAATTAAAAATATCAAGTCTCATTTTTAAAATTAATAGACTTGCATATCTGATTAAAGAAAATTTTCTGTCATTTTGCACTTGAGAACATCATAAATAAAATACATCTGGGGTCTTACTTTACAATTTAAAAGGTACTAAATTAATTTTAAGTAATAGTTATTTCCTTCAAAACATTTTTTAAGTTGAAACTGGCATAATGTTTTTAAAATCGAAGTCTTAAAATATTTAAACTTGTCATTAAAATTGGGTGTAATTTCAAATGAGCATTCAATGTGAAGTTGAATTTAAATTTTTCTTTCAAAGTAGAAAATGCTTCGAGACAAAAATGTTTTTAAAACAATTGTTCAAAAATTTATTTCATTTAAAATTAAAAAAACAATTTATGATTGAACATGTTACTTCCAGTGGAGAACATGCTGTTGATTGTATAGAATATTAATTAATTTTTAATAAAATTTAATACGTTTAAGAATGCATATATTTTTTAAATTTGTGCTAAAAATATAATTTAAAGCATTTTGAGCGAGTCCTATTGAAATGTTTGCAAAAGAATCAAGTGGGATTTATTTTCAGTATATTAAATTAATCTGCTGATGAAATATTAGATGAAATAACTATAATTACATAAAATGTAGTTCCTTGTTATACTTTCATTCAAGTTTTTAAATAAATCAGTTTATTTTTGAAAGCTTTATTTATTGAATTAAATTTTTGAATAATTGCAAAAATTTTGTGTGTATTGTTGTTGAAATGATGTTGTTGAAATAAACAATTGTTGATAGTTGAAATAAATAATTCGAATAAAATTTTCTTAAGAAAACTAAATTTTTTAACTCTTTTCATTGTTTTCATTTTATTTTGAAATGGCATTATTTTGATTTAAAGCAAAATATTGGTGCAATTTTTTATTTATTATTATTTTTTTGATATCAGAAATTTTCGATGGTTTAAAAAATGTAAGACATTTTTTTCAGCCAAAAGTATAAAATGCTGTATATTTCATAATTAATGATATTCTTTAAATAAAATGAAAATTTGTTTAGTTAGAAGGTAAACTTCCAATGCTTTAAAAATAACTTAAAAAATTGGAAATGAATTGCTTGCTTGCACATAAATGTTAATTAAAATATATGTGAATGTGATTCCTAAGAAAATGCCACAAGCAGCATCATTTCAAAAGAAATATTGAGAAGGGAATATTTTCCTTTAGGAAACAAGAATGGACCCAGTTTTATTGCAAACTTTAAGTTTTTAAGTAGTATATACATGCAGACGATTACAATAGAATAGAGCGATTAAAATAGAAAGAAGCTAATGTAGTAAAATGTACTCAATTTGAGTAGCAATTCAAAAATTTGGTATGATGAATGATAATGTCATTCTCATGTAAGGCAATATCAAGATGTATACAGTTGACAGTCAAATTATTTTGAGAAAAGATAAATGATGACATTGATTTTGAATCTTTCTTTAAGTTAAACACATACGGATTCATTTATATCAATGATAACACTTCTCAAATTTCTCAAATGCTCTCCACATATTGATTACATTACTTAATTAAGATATCAATGGTAACAATCTTGTCCTATAGTGTTTAGCAGACTCGTATAAGTCATATATTTTAAAATTATAGAAAAAATATTGAATTTGTGACAAAATATTTTGGAAATACTTAATCAAGTGAGAAAAATATTCCTTTCTTGTGCATCGTTTTTAAAAGTTTCAATAAAATAACTTCAGAAAAAATTTAAGCATTTATGACAAAGACGAATTTTTTTTTATTTCATGTTCTATATATGTAAATTTCTTATCATAAAAGTTCGATGCAAAATTCTATTTAAGTAATCTTGAAATTGTAAATAAGTCAAATTGTTCGATCCCATTAAGAGTATTGATATATAAAAAATTTAAAACCATTCAGCTTCACGTTAGAATGAAATAGTGAATGTGTATATTGTTTCTTTTCGAAGCATTATGGTGTACTGAAAAATTCTTTCCCCCCTAGGGACAGAAAGAAATACTTTAAAGTTCTTTCTTCTGACATTTTTTGATTTTTCTTGACACATAAAAAGCATTTTGATATAAAATGGAAGTGAGAATATTGAAAATTTAATATTATTTATATCATATAGAACTTTATGACACATTTAAGAATATGCACTAGTGCACATTTTAAATAGAGGAAAGCACTTATCTTTTATCTATGTAGAAAATTTTTCTTTTACTGACAATTAGATAGTTTTTATATTTAATATTTGCAATTTAGTTGCTTAATGAAGCTGCTTTTATGAAAAAATTTGAAACTTAAGAAACAGTTTTTTTTATTCTGGATATTTAAATAAAGTATATACTTATTAGTTTAATTTACTATTATTTTTACGATTTTACTATGAGGTGATTTTACATGAATCATTATTTTTTAAACTGCATAATTTTGCTTATCACCTTTACATTGCAAACAAATTTTTTTAAACGTGATTGATAATTTATATGAGAAATTATAAATTCTTAAATTTTATTTAAATAATTTTAAATGTACAATTAAAAATTATAGTTTATGTATAAAAAGTTATAGTTTATATATTTTCTTTATTTTATGTATAATTATATTGTTGACAATGTATTTTTCGTATCAGATATATAGGAATGAAAGAATTGATTGTAAAGAGGAGATCCTATAAACTCTATATCATCTTGAAAAACTTTTAATTAGGCAACCTGATTACAAATGAATCAATAGACTGTGCGAAGAAATTCAGTTTTTCCTCCCTTAGTCTTGATTCGAGATTTCTTCTCAGAGAAATTGATTCACCTTTATTATATATACCTAATTTTGTTTTTATTTTTTAAATTTAGAAAAAAATATTACCATCAAAAAAGTATTTCCATATAGAGGACAACATTATATAACCAACTAAATCATGATTATATCAGTATAAGTGTGTATATTTTTGTAACTAAGATATTTATTATTATCTTACAGATACAATGAAGATCTTAATAATCTCAACAAATAAGGAAGTTTTTTGAGAAAATGAAGCACATCCGAGTTTATATTTTCTTCAATCCATAGATAAAATTATAAAAACTAAAATGTTCTCTCTTTCTAATTTGCCTATTTAAAAATTATTAAAAATTTATTTGAATCCATTTTAACAATTCTTGGAAAATTTAATGTATGATTAATTATACTATTAGGATTTAATTTACAGGTTAGAAATGTTATGATGTTTAGAGCATTATTCTAAAAATTAACAAATATAATAGTGATATATTAATAAATATATATTTTTAATATTTTTGTTTTAATTTTCAAATACAATAAGTATGCGATAAATTCTTTTAAATCAAATAAGTTGAATATAAAATAAAACTTCAAATATTTGGTTGATTTATTTCTGGTAATATTTTAGTTTCTCCAAAAACAATTGCTTTTAGTGTCTAAATTCATCTAATGAGCCTCACAGGAAACAAAATTTTCTTCTAATGCAACTTTGCTGGAAAAGGAGCGATTTACAATGATGCGAATACCAGCCTCATCATCATTAAGCGAGTGAAGTTAAAGCATCCAGTGTATAACTTGAAAGAGATAACTCTTATGAACTATTTATTTTATTTCTTAACCTAAGTTTATCAAGTGTGGATATATTTTTACAAAGACATCCCAGATGTAAAAATGATTTCATCCTTTTGTAATAATCTTCTTTAACAATATTTCTCAGAAATAAATTACTGCGTGAAAAATAAGATATCTTAATGGTAGACTTAATAATTTCTTTCTGCAAAATACACGTCTCCATTGGTAAAGATATGTGAAAAAATTATGTATGAATTAAAAAGTTATAACTTTGTAATACATTTTTTATTTCTTTCATTTAAATTAGTAATTCTTTTTAACAATATGAATGCTTTGTATTTGTAATTTTTATATATGGTTAAGAACAAACTTTTATTTCTAAAAATATTTTTTTTTTCAAAAACTTTTTCAAAATTAAAATATTTAAGCTAATTGAAAAACAATTAACACATGAAAATTTTTTTAATGTATTACAATAGCTCATATTAAATGATGTTTATCATTTCTTATATTTGTTTTCAAAAAAACTCAAACTTTATAAATACGTAATATACTCTATTTATAAACAAATAACAGTAACCTTGTTATTCTAAATTGAAATGAGATTAAATATGTGCATCCTTCTTGAGAAAACACTTACAGTTTACATGGTAGAAATAAGTTTAAAAAATTAGAATAATGTGTCTGTTGATAGATAGGTATGTTTCTCAGGTAAAAAGTACCTCCCGCTAGGTAGATGACTGCATTCATTTAATTTTTCTATTTAAAAGTTCTCATATTGAAGTTATTTATCTTAATTTATTCATTTTGTTATACTCTTAAATCCCTTAATTAAACGTAAAAAGAAAAAAAATTATTTTAAAGAGCATTTGTCAGAAAAAAATGTAAACAGTTGTTTAAAGATTATTACCAATCTCTTTTAAGAATGTAGCTAATAAACTTGATAGTCTGAGATTATTTATTTAGCTATATTAAAATGGCTAATCATTAATTTTAATTTTTACTCTCATATGAAATAATTTGTATATAATACAAATTATTTCAAATGCAGGAAAAGGTATTCGTATGTGAAGAAACTGTGATGTAGATCTCACTGGAATAGAATTCTACAGGTTTTATGCACCACTACATGTAATAGCTCTTTCTTCATTAAAGTCAACTGATAATGAAGGAATATAATGCTTTAACCTATAGAAAAAAATGGAACTTTCCACATCGCTTTGTTATGTTAAGCCCATTTGCTTGGATATAATGTTATGCTTTCGAAAAAAAAAGTACTCTGAACACTCACTGTGTGTAATTTACAGGCTCTTAAGTGCGAAGCTAATATTGTCTGATACATCTTCTAATACCAGAATCTATGATATGTATGCCAAAACAAGTTTTGTTTGTTAAAAGTTACTTCACAATTATACTGATACTAATAATTTTTCTCTAAGTGTCTTGGAAAATTAAAGTCATTAAATAGCTGTGGTAGTGATATAGGGTTTATCATGTCTCCAAATAGAGTTCCAGTGGCTCTGTAACTCCACGTTGTTTCACGTTAAGATGAGCAAAGTGGATGTCTTAAGATCATTTGTCGCTTTCAGTGATTGAGAAAGTGACCACATTCACTATCACCAGGTTGCTGGAGTTCTGTGAGTTTGTGATGGATCAGTGTCATTCAAAGTACTTCCACTGGAGTAGACGTGGAGAGGAAGGTGCCAGCTCAAGTATAAGCCCGTCTCCTGATCGCGCTTGGTGAGCGGAGAGTACTCCAAACTAATTAATCTTAAGGTGCAGTGAGGAACTTGACTGCACCATAATATATCTTTGCCCCCAAGAATGCTTTCTAGGCATATTAAAAAAGCAGTAATCGAATAACCATTATTAGCCAACTTTCCTATCACCACAAAAATCAGAAGATAAAGATTCTTAGAGGATTTCTTGACATTTAATCCTAAATTATCCAGATTAATAACTCTATTTAAACTAACTAATTGTATTTATCACTATTTTATTTTTTAATTTTGTTTTAGCTTACACGGTTTTTGAAACTTAAAAAAAGTATCTGTAAGCAAGTATAAAATTTGAACTATTCACTAAAGCAAAACTAAATAAATTCGAGATCCAAAATTTTCTAAATTATTTTAAAACCAAGAATTAGGAAAATTTTTACTTTTGAAGAATGAAATTAAAAAGGGATTCATCTATTTAAGGAGAAAGGAATATGAGAATTTATAAAAGGACACAAGATAATTAAATATCTAAAAAAAAATTGAATAATAAAAAAAATTGAAAACTTTCTGATAGAAATACATTCAGAGTCAAAATCAAAATCTTTTTTACAGACATGAGCTGTATAAAATATTTTGATTTCAATATATTCATTATTTTTCACTTATAATGATATTTGGTTGATATTCCCAAAACCCTAAATAGAATTATAAGCAGAAAAATGAAATAAATCTAGGAATATAAACTGAAAATAAAAATTTTTATACAAAAATTTACAAAATATTCTTGTGTATCTACCTGTAAAGCAATAAATTGTATATATCCATTGTTACTGGAATATATATAGTCTCAATATCGAAATATGCTATCTCAATTCAATGTGTACTATTTCAATACAAAAAAATAAATTAAATTAAAAGAAACATTAACTTAATGCAAAAAACCAAAAACTAAACCAAAGAAACTTAAAAGAAATCTTTAAAAAGTGAAATTGCTGAAACTAAACTTTATTATTAAAAAGATTTTTCTGAAAGAAACTTCAATATCTAATTTAGTTTCAAATAGTGACATCGATAGAGAGTCAGGCATAAGGATAATGTGAATAACACAATGCATAAGTTCAGCTCATAACTAAAGGCTTTAATTGCTATTTATTTTTTAAAATTTAAATTGCAATAAATGAAATAACTCGAATGAAATCATAAATGGGCATGGTTTGATGAAGAGAGTGTTATCACCGAAACTTGTCAAATTTAAAAGAATTAATCAATACCAGTTGTAAATGAAATATTTAAAAAGTGATCATTGTGTCATAATAAGGGTATAGACGAAACTTGTTTTTCCCAGAAAAATATCAAATTTCAGTAACATTGTTACACATTTTGCTATTTTGTCTCCTTAAATTTTAGCATTTATGTTAAGTTTATGAAAAAAAAATTAAATAATGAAAATTATTTTTGATGAAATATCCTATTCCTTTTCTTAAAAAAAGAAATGTTGATTTATTTTGAGTGTGCCTTTCAAGTAGTAGGCTTTTAAATTTTCATTCTTAAAAATAACTAAAATCACTGTGGTTACAATTTGCATACATAATGTGTTGTATAATTTTTATCAATGAATTACTACATACTGAATGTAAATAATTGTATAAAATTTAATGTGTCTTTTATATAAAATTATTTATTGTAGAAAAATTAAAACTAAATAAAATTTCAAAAATCTGCATAAATTATAATAGAGTAGAAGCATAAAATTAGAAAAATTCCCCTTTTTAAAAGTAAACGTCTAAAAAACTTCGAATTGGATGCTTAAATATAATTTTATTTATCGTGTTTAATTATAGAAGAATTTTTAAGCACTATTGATGAAATCTTAAATGTGCTTAATCTAAATAAAAGAGCTGTTGGGAATTTCAATTTTCAAAACAAGAAAAGTTTTTTGGACATTTTAATTTAAAAGTCACGATGACTTTTATAATGAAATGTTGACGGACATTCATATCTGATATTTTTCATTATTTATTTTCAGTTTACATATTTTCAATCATCCAGAATGTATGCTTTTACCGCCTGATTTAGGTAGAAGCATTTTTTTTACCCCAAGCGTCGAGAAGTCGATGGAAAATATTAAATTACATTTCAAATTGACTGACGGGTAACCAAATGCTTCTGTCTAGAAATAATTCCTTTCCAATTTGTCAGCAATAGGTTTGTATTTGTAAGATAGAAAGCACTTTTTCATTATTGAGGTGGTGTGAATTTTGCTAAAATTCCCTCTTCAGAGAATGTGAGTATTTTTCTTTATTTTAAGAAAAACAGATGTCAGCTGTCAATTTTCATATTTAAAAAACTGTTGAAAAGGACTCTGAGACTGATTATGGGAATGTTTTATGCATGAAATGGCGTTATTTTAAAAAAGTTTGTGTAATATATTCGTTGTTTATGTGAAGTTTTAAGTAAAGACGATGCAAAAATAAAAATAGCTTAAGAAATAACCTTTATTTAAGATAGCAGTTAAGAAATAACCTTTATTTTTAAGTGTGAGAAAATAAGAAAATGATTAAATAATTGACATTTATAATTTAACTAGACAACATTTTTTTTTAAAAAATGCGCACATATTTTCTCTTATGATGCATGATTATTTCTTTTGACTTTAATGTATATTAAATAACGTAATGTAATTTCTAAATAATATTATTTTTAAATGTATTAAAATATAATATCAAACTTTTAATAAATAAACAATAGTGCCAGAAAATATAAGATATTACGATAAAATGAAACAGAGTTTGATTCGACAAACATTATTTTGATGAATATAAAGTCTATAAATAATATAAATTATATACATATCTATATAACGTTATCAGCCGCCCACCCTGTCTGATGATTAGAGTACCTAACGACGGATGGGGAGGACCTGGGTTCGAATCCCGGCTGGGGCATGGATGTACTGTCTCTTTCTCTCTTTGTATTTCTTGTCCTTTACTCAGATGATGGATGAATGTATCCCACCCTGTAAACGGGTTTGTGGTGGTGTGGCGTGGGCGATGCTACTTGTACCTCCGTGACTTGGTTCACAGGTGCCCACTGGGTAACGATAAAATGAGTAGCAGTTTCCGTCCTTGTTCCGGAAAATGGGTTAATTACTCAAGTGTGCCCGCCATTAGAAACAAAAAAATATATATATATATATATATAACGTTATTATCACTGTGTTACAAAAGTGTTTGACAATAACCATTGAATTAATAATCCTGAGTGAATAATGTGTCTCTGTTTGTTATATTGTTATTGTAGCTTTGTATTCAGGAATTTTACACTGAAAAATAGTTTTTTGAAGCTTCAGTATAGTCATTGTATGGTTAATAAAAATTCATTGCTGGTTTTCTTTATAAACTGTTTTCTCTGTGTTTTATCCTTTTATAGGAAGGAAAATTGAGAGACATTTTCAAATATCTTTGCATTAAAGTTTTATAGATATATTAGTGTTATCAACACAAATTTGATCACCCTTTTAATGCAAGTGTAAGCAAAAATTCACTTTTGTACAGTGCGTAATAAGGAAATTTCAAATTTTCAAAGACACTTCTTGATTAAAATAATATTATGAGTGAACTCAATTGTTAATAAAAATTGAAAAAAAAAACAATAAAAGTTGATGTGTTATTCTATGATTCTTGTTCTAGACATTTATAAATTAAAATAAACTGTAAAACTTACAAAGTTAATATTTTTCAAAATTATGGGAACCTAAGGTGCTGTATACTTATAAATAAAATACTGTATTTCATAATTTGATAAAGTTCTTCGAGTTTTATAACACAATTATAAAGCAAATTTATTACATTTTTCTTCGTAATGGCCATAATAGTCCATAAATCTATTGTTATTTTGTTGCTTTTAATCAGTGTTATATAGATAGTGAAATAATTTTATTTACTAAAATATTTGTCTAATGCATTGCAATAAATATAAAACTAGATATAAGTTATACTTCCTTATTTTATAAATTATAGATATAATTTATAAATAACTTAAAAAAAGATGTTATATATATATATGAAATCAATCTTTTTATCATTAAGTATATATATATATATATATATATATATATA
>JAPDSC010101169.1:26947-44318 GCA_026290005.1 Latrodectus geometricus | reverse complement strand
TATATATATATATATATATATATATATATATATAATATTTTATATTAAACATATCGCATTTTTTAATTTTGGAGAGCAATTCATATTTATATATTTTACTGTAGCATATACAACTTTCTTATGTTTCTATATTAATCCTAAAATTACTCAATATAATCATTACTCAATTACAATCAATTACTCAATATATCAGTATAATCTAAATCTGTTAAGCGATATTTAGAATTTTTATAGCAAAAGGATTGGTAGCGAGAAGGTATTAAATTTAACCTATAACATTAATAGTTTATCTTTAATCCAATGAGAGCAACATTTTTCTGTTCTAAAGCCAAAACATCGTATTATTAAAAAAAGGAGATGCTTTTGAAACAAGAGAAACTTTTGAACACCTTTTCGTTTTGAAAAGAGTCTCTTTGAAAGCGTAAGAGAAGTAAAGGCTATTTGAAAACTGCGCCTTGACTAATTTGTTGGTTGAAATTGTATTAAATAAGCAAGCAGTAATTATAAGTTATTTACACTCGCTAGTGAATAGAGAAGTTAGTCTCATGGCAGTCTAAATTTTTTACTTACATTTGCTTCAAAGATTTGTTGAATATCCCGACAGAAATGATCTTTCAGAATCACAAGCATTAAAAGATCTGTGTTATAAAGATTATTATTGCTACATATAATAGTATCAATAATAACAACCAACATTGTATTTTGACATCTATAACACTAGAACTTCGACAGTTTGTAAGAGCTGCATACTAAAACATTCGAGCCATTATTTCAAATCCACTGCGATGCATTGAAATTTTAAACACGTAAAAGAGGCTTGTAAATTGATTTGCGCTCATGAAGCGGCAGTTGACTGTGAAATTTTAAACTACACCAAAAGAGATGTGTGTTGTAGTGTAAGGATGACCACCATTCCCTCCTATCTTAGAACTTGTTCAAACTGAGTTTTAGAAAAAGAGATCACTATTATTAAAAGTATAGAATAAGTTTATGTAACTCAGACGAGTTGTTACTTTGTACATTTTATTGATTTTCAATTGACTGAATTACTCTAATCATCCTGAACAGAGCAATTTTTCCCAGTCCTAGACAAAAATATATTTATCTTGTTAAAAGTTTTGGTATCATTTCATTTTTTTATACTGTTATACAAATAATAAACTTTTTCTACATAAGTATATTTGAATAGAATTAATCGCTTGAACAAATTATGTATAACATATTTCAATATAGTAATCATCTTTTTATATAGTAACAAATTTTTTAATAAAAAAATAATTCCTTTAACGTTAGTTAACAATTCCTTAACGTTAGTTAAGGAATTGTTAACTAACGCAATTAATTCCGATGGTCTTTACAGCAGCATTCTATTGAAAAAGTGATAATTAACTTTTTCAATGGAATGATGCAGATAGATAACAGTATGAGTGAGAAGAAAAATGCTTACAGTACACATTTGAATATTTGAGGTATTTTTTATTCGTGTCTTCTATGTAATAAATTATGTTAAATGATTCAATGAAATTTTCTAAGTTTAAGAAGCATGTAAAACAATACATAATGACAAAAAAAGATAAAGGTTTAACGTTTTTAACAAAATTCAATAACAATATTTGGAAAAACCGTCACTGTAACTTCGTCATTGTCAAAACTAGCACATGCGGACATCTTAGTGAGATGACGATGGACTACATGCATTTTATAACTTTTCTTTATCAATTGGAAAGTTTGGAAATCTATATACTATTGTTAAAGAAATAAGTGGGGAAGTTGCCAACTGTACGTGAGGGAATATGCATTGTATTGCACAAACCAGCCTCTGACATAAAAAAATAGTAATATACAAAGAAATAGTAATACAGAACAAAGAAACATTGACGAAGTTATTCACTGCGTAGAAAATTTCTTTTGTGTGCTTAAAACATTTGAATTTTCTATACAGTTTGATAAGTCCACATTATTACAAAACGAAACGTTACTTTTAGCTTATATAAGATTTGTAAAAGAAGAAACTAGAAATGTTATTTGTTAAATGTTTGAAAACAGATTCGAAAGGTGAAATGTTATTATTTTTATTTACTGAATTAAAAAAAAAAAACATTTTCGCGATGCAAAAAGTAAACCCTTATCACCAAGACTAACTGGCTTAATTAAAGCGAGCGGTATTTAATTATTTGCAATATATTGTGTCATTCATATTAGATATCATTTGGTCAGAAAAATCTTGGTTCACGCTTGCATAGATCACTAGATTATGTACTTAGAGCAGTTAATAAAATAAAAAGAAATGCAAAGAGATATTATTTGTTTAACCTTGTTTTGTAAATGAAAAAGATTAGAATTGCTTACTTTTCTTCATACATAAATGTATTGATTATCTAAAAGTGAATGTTTTAATCGATTTTATGCCATCATTGATTCAGTGTTCAAACTACAGGTACGCAAAGACAATGATTTGTGATACAATTTAACTACTCAAAAAATGACATTTCATACATGACTAATTTATTAGCCAAATTTAGTGAAACTACATGGTGAACAATTTAATTTAATAAAACTAAAAGTGTTAAATTTGCATTTGTTGCAGAGAATTTTGTGTACAAACAAAACTGGAGAAAACTGTTGTTAGTTTACAAACGTTTCGAAATTGCAAAATAGAGATGAAGATTTTCTTGCTGTCTACAACTAATGGCTTTTCATACAAATCAAAGATTCGAAGATATTCTTAATTTGGATGTTCCTGATTGAGTAATGAACCCAAGTGCGCGTGGAAAAGCTCAGATCTTAAACATAGATGAATACATATTAATATAGTTGAATATAGTATATCCATGAATGAGGAACCTAAAACAATGTTTGGTTCAAACAAAAGGACACCCATAAATTCTAGTTACAGAAACAGAACCCAATTTTATCTCTTGCATTATGAACTGTTGCTCAGAAGTTATTGGCTGAAGTTGCCAACTAAAAAAAAAAAGAAAATCTCCATTTCACTGGATTCGAAGAAGAGGCTTAACCTGATAACCTTTCAATATAGATCAAGACTCCTCCTTTTTATTATGTGTGTAGCTTTTTCACTTGGGAGTCTGAGGGCAAGTCTGAATTATAAAAAGGAGTCATTGGGTCAAAGAAGTTTGGGAACCACTAAACCAAGGCCACGAAGGCTTTGAAATTAAAATCTGAAAAATACATTAATAGCGATGCAGGTGAAATACGATAAGGTTAATGATTAATGTGTTTAGGTTACTTACCTATCACCTAGCACCTCATAATGTTAAACTATAGTTAAGTGATAAGGTCGTACCTGAACCAGTACCATTCTCTTCACACTGACGAACCACTAACTGAAGTCTTTGAATGTCACAGGGACATTCCCATTTCTTGAAGTTCAAAAGGTTTTTAGAAATCTGCTTTTTCCTCCAATAAATCCTTATTAGTCTTAAAAACTGACGCTTTACTTCAGCACCCTTAAGAATGACCATATATCGTTAGGAGAATCTGTAAATGTTTCGCCATGCAGCTCCAGGAAAGGAGATTTTAATTATGATAATAATAAGTACTGTATTTATCAAAGTTGTTGTGGTTTGCTTTTTCATTTTTATCGCATCAAGGACAAACATTCGCGTAGAGCAAATCTCCTTTTGTTTTCATTATTGATAAACTTTGCCTTAAGACTACAATTTTCTGCTTGGTTTCTTCTATTGCATCTTCATCATTCAGTAAGGAGTTATTTAGATTATTAAAGTAAAAGTTGAAGAGGAGAAAATTAAAGCAATCAGGATTTATCATGAATGTTTGATTCTTACTTTGAAAATCGAATCTACTTTACACGCATCTGCCCCGGATAAAGATAATTAAAACGTTTCTTAAAGTTTCGAGTTTCGAATCTTATAAACCTTCCTTTTTAAAAATCATGAGTAGAGATAATCAAATCTAATTCACTTCTCCTATAGATAATCCTTAACTAATTATTGTGAATTTGGATATTGGAAATGAAAAGAAGTATTGCACCTGCATATAAACACCATTTGCAGACATGTTACAGTTATGATTCTACACTAGATTTACACTAGATTAAACACTTTCTAGATTTCCAATTCAACATTTTATATTGGTTTAATAGGATTGGAACATAGAGCAACTAACATTTAATAGGACAAAAACATTTATAGATTTTTAAAAAAGAAATGATTCTTGTATTAAAACCAGCTCATCCAGATACTCTTAATTATTGACAAATATCTCTATCGAGTTTCTTATGTAATATGGCCAATGTTAAGCTTATATACATCTTAGAAAAACAAATATATTATTGTAAACAGCATGGTTTCTATAAAGGAACATCTATTCTTGATAACATTATCTGTTTGGAAAATTAGTTCCAGAATACGTATGTTTGATAAAATTATCCATTTTCCGTCTTTTTGGAAATCGAGAAAGTTTATGAACGTGCATAATGATATGAAATTCTTCGTGTTTTATAAGACAATTGATTTAGAGATAATCTTCCAATTTTCATAGAAAACATTCTAATCTTTCATATTTATAAAGTCGTCCTTAGATATATAGTATCAAATACTTTTATTCAAACTGAGAATGTTTCTGAGGGTAATATTTTAAGAGCCACTGTTTTTATCTTTTATATCAGTAACATCCTTATTTAAACATCACATTCTCTTCAAGGTATGATATACGTCACAAATATTTTATTATGATTCTTGCAAGGGCTTACAAACATTTTGTGAAAGTTCAAAAATTAATTTAATTGTGAAGAACTGGAAACAACTGTTAATAAACTCGCTGAGCTATGTGGAAGGTTGGCCATGTTATTTACTAGCACAAGTAATTTTGTTGATTTCTACAAGAATTCCAACCTTCATAATGATTCAGTAATTATCATTAACAATACAACTATTCTAACAAGCTAATAACGCAAAGTGAATTAACCTAAATTCCCGAATGTGATTTTCAACCAAAATTAAACTTATTTTCCCACATTTTACTTTTGAGGAAGAAATGTGAACAGTTTTTGAATATCCTCATATTTTGTTGTTTATAAACTATTAATATTTAAAAGTATTGCCGCTTTTTATTATATTATTCAATTTTTAAGATCTCATTATTTATTGCTTAGATTTCTTCATAAAATTGATATCCTTATAATATCCTTGTGGCGCACTTATCCTCGATTCACATGGCGCAGTTTATCCTTTTTGGACTTTGCTCCACACAAAATCCAACCAAACAACCAGCTTCATTTCACTTTCTTGCATGAAACTCAACCAATCAACCAGCTATTATCCCAAAAAAGAATTATTTTGAAAAAAAAGACATTGGAAAAATGTTTTCAATTGCAATGTGATGTATTTCGTACCATAAGCTCAATTTGATTCGAACTAATGGGATTTTGTTTCAAATGTTTTCAACCGTTTCATACAGATGAGAGTTAAATTATTCTATAGCGAATATATCGAATATTATTTAGGGAACAAGACATTACAATCTTTTTCAGTTTCAAACAAAAGTATAGGAAATCTTATTGATAATACAACAAATTCGAATACTAAAAGTCTTTTTTTCACAGTTTGTCATAAGAAGTTTAAACTAAATTTCATATTAATAAAATGTTTGGCTATTACTTCTGTTTTCAGGTAATTATTAGCCATTTATTAGTTTAATTTCATTATTAAAGTACAATAATCTCATACGATGTTGAGAAGACTTTACTTTGTTGTTAATAATAATCTGATCTCTGTGTTTAAAACATATTAATTAATGACATATAAAGTAAATGCTTTTAAGTATTTCTCTCATACTTAAGCTAAAATAATTTATGAATACATTAAACATTGAGTGGTTAGTATATTTATAGTTTTTAAATTATTATTATTTTATTTTTGAATTACTATTCTGATATTTATTGATAAGATAATATCTCAAAAAGTTCGAGAACTTATCTGATTTACAAAAAGATAAAATGAATAATGATTCATTTATATAACTTTTATTAAAAATATAAAAAAGAATTTTAATTCATCTCGTTTTTCACCAATTTGAATTCTTTTTGTAGGTTCAGTAATATGTCAGTTTGTTAATGTTATTATCATTTGAAAGCATACAGTAAAAGGTTTTTAGATATAAATTATTTTGTACTTATAAAAATTAATTGTAATTTATGAACAAATAAATGGAAAAAAATTGTTAATTTCTTTTAAGTTATTAAACGATATTATAATAGTGTTATTTGTTTTCAGATTTTCCTTTTATAAAATAAGGATTACACAAATAATTTTTAATATTTACCACCTTGATAAAAAATTTTTTTCACAGAAAAGTGTAAGGACTATTTTCAAAGCTTTCTTTATATTTTTTTATTTATTGTATCTTAAGAGTTTCAATTTATACATTTGAGTATTATATAACCAATTAGAGTATTACTTTTAAGAAAATTTATTAAATTTAATTATAACTATTTAATTAATAATTAAATTTCATTTGATTATTTATAAATACAATTATTATCAAGAGAGTTATTTATCACATCATTTATTTCAGTTTGTAATGATCGAATAAATGAATCAGGAAGCGATTAGAGAATTTATCTGAGAATTAATGAGTTATTCTCTCTTTTGGAAAAATTAAAAGTGCGCCTTCGTTACTTTTTATTAAAATTTTTATTTCATTTCTTAAGAAGTTCTTGAAGGTATTTTTTTATAAAAAAGGGGATGACATTAAAAAATGGCTAAAATTTATCTTCTTAATTAAAAGTTTGATGCTTTTACTTAAATTATTTTTTATATGAAATTTGGACTGCAATTTATTTCCGAATTTAACAGAAAAAGAAAAAATGCTTAAGACATATTATCATTTTTAGATATTAATAAGGGATTAACAAAAGAAAAGAAAATTAAATTATCATTCAAATATTGGATTTTTAAAATTAATTAAGATAAATGTAATTAATTAATTTTAAAGCGATAATAAATATGTGATTGAAATTATAATGTTAACAATGATTTGAGAGAGTTATGATAATATCGAATAACACTTATAGTAAGTATATATTTTTGAAGAAAATAGAAATTCCTCTAAAATAATTCAATCATCTCGAAATTTCTCTATATGAGATATATAATTGATTAAGTTTTCAAAGATAGTGATTATGAATACTAGCCACAAAGTGTGTTTTTACTGCATAGCTCACATAGTGTGAAACAACGAAGAGTTAAAAATGGCTTATCTTTCATCATTGCCCTACAGACTCAATGAATTAAGTCATGATGTTATTATCGAGGACTTTAGTAAGCTGAATGACTTGGTAGGTAATCATATTTAGAATTCTTGAACCTAGAGGGACAACTTGTGTTGTATGATTATGGTTATTTATGAATACTAATAGCAACTGTTGCCTCAAAGATTTTATTAAGGAAATGCTAGCTCTGGGAAGGGGGATCAAAATGCAAAAATTCAAAACAAATATGATACTTATGTGTTAGCTCCGAATTAATCTAAAATCATTATTGTTCATTAAGTAAATTGCTACAGCACCAGTGAATCTATTCATTATTTTAACATGCTTGACTGATATGGGCTGATATTAGTTTTTATAATATTTTCCTTCAATCTGACTACATCCTTATCTGCGATGGTCTCGTAAAAGACCAACAGGGAAAACAGTCTGGTAGTGCACAGTATTTGGAGATAAATTTCACTTCTTTTTTGTATTAAATCCCCATAAAATTTCTGTGTGCAAGGTCTTAGATGGTGATTTTAATCCAAAGTTTTATTTATAGAGGCAAACTGTTACAACTAATATTAATTCTATTCATTTGATGAACAATTTTAAAGACTGAATAATATATTGATCCCCGCTTGTGTTAGGTTGGGTTACTCATCTCTACACATCTTCTTGAGACGTGTTTACACCAAGATAATGCTAAACTCTATTAAATTCATTCACATTTCTGTAAAATGCTTTCATGCGGATGTAATTTATTAGCCTTCATCCTTGACATCAAGGGCATAAAATCTTTCACCTGTTGAAAATGTATAGATGATAGGTCGTGAAATTCAGACATCCCGAAATGTTAAAGATCTGTAACAATTGATGAGTTTTTGAAAAATATATCAGGATGACAATAGAAGTCTTTTCAATTCCTTAGCACAGTATACGAGGATATATTGCCATGAAGAGTGGTTTCACCACATACTGATTCAATGTGAAATTGTTCTCTTTGAATGAGTCCTATGGCTTTGAAATTTTAAACATTTCATAGCAATTTTCGAACTGCATGCATTCTTAATTTCAAGAAAATTGTCGCTTCTTCAAGATACTTTATTTTTTTGCGAATGAATTATATTATGTTATATATTATACAGAATGTTTAGTTTACAAAATAATTGCAAATCTGTATAAAATTATATTTTCTTTTAACTAATACTTTTCAAAGTTATTGTAAATCAGAATTCTGAAGTGCTATACAAATTACAAGAATGGGATGAAAAATTCTTTAAAATTAATACAAGCAGTTACTATAAAATAAAGAAGAGAAATACAGTAAAAAAGGTTGAGAATTCTCATAAACCGTAGTGAGTTTTCAAACGTAAATTCCAAATAATACTGAAAAATGAAAGTAACTAATAAGTGTATGATAAAAAATACTATTTCAGTGCACCAAAATTTAATGTTTTAAATTTATTTATACCGTTATGAAATTGTTATGAATATTCCTCTTGTTTTAACAGATTTTGTTTCTTTACCACAATACAAACCTCCTTCAACAGAAAATATTTTCTCATGAAATACATTGCATTTTAATAGTAATGTTTTCTGTAGAAAAATATATAATCGGAATATGTATGTATCCTAAGATGTATATTTATTAAGTTCTCATAGTTGGGATTTTAAAAAGAAATATTGGATTTTAAATAATTTCAGAATACTGGTAGAAACAGCAGTTTGATTGCAAAGTTTCTAAGAAAATATATAAATCGGTGAATGAGGATGTTTTCTTTTGTATGCATAAGTACAGTATGAATAGAATAATGTGGAACCGGAAGAGTATGCTGTGCTTAAATATAATTCAAATCAATCATTATTTTCACTGAAGCAGAAGAACGGTAAAACTAATTAGTATCTTTGCATAGTAAAAGTATGTAGTTTTGTTTTATTATTGTTAAATAATGAATTCTGGGAAGTAAGAGTAATAGTAATTTATATTGAACAAAATGGCATTACTTGAAATTATAGATTACCCAGTTTCAAATATTTTGAATAAAAATAGTTAAAAACAAAGAAAATAAATCTCATCTTTTTACAAAACTCTTCATGGCTAAGTATCGTTAAATTTTATTTTCCTAAGAAATATTTAAGAATATGATAAACTGCGCATACTTGCATGAATGCATACTTGAATGAAATAAAAAATATTAATCATTATATATATATATATATATATATATATATATATATATATATATATATATATATATATACTTTTTTATGAAGCAATCAAATAAAATTTTGATATTTTTACCCCATGTGAATATGATTTTGTATTTCTTTTAGCTAAATATTTATCATGTCTATTAATAAACACACATTATATTCCATTATTTTCTTTTTATAAACTATCTAAAATCAAACACTAATTATTTTGCCTTTTCATACCACTTATAGTTGAGAAAAATGTAACTTTTTATATAATTTTTAAAAGTAAAGAAATATCAAGATTAATTTCTTGTAAGAACTTTTGTGACTCATTAGAGTTCCTAACTTCAAATAATGCGGAAAGGTAAAAAAAATGTTCTAAAGTTAGTGCTATTTAATGAAAGAAATGTCTTTTGTGGGTCGTCATAGAATTTTTTCTAAAAAACGAAACTCGCTAGAATCAAACTAAAGATGATGACTCTAGATAGAACAATTATTTTGTGAAAGAATTTTAAAACATACCAGAGTCAAAATGTATTCTAAAAAGAAAATGCTATGATTCTTATACAATATGTTTAACCTTGTAGAATTTTAAGAACATTTAATTTATAAATATAAATCTGTCACTCGCCTAAAAAACAAATTACATATACGTTTTTTTCCGAATCTATTTGTATGATGATTAAAATATAAATTTGCTTAGAAGATGCAAACAAAATATATTCCTGTAAAAGTTAATTATTTTTATAAATGTCAACTTTGTATCATTTTTCATAATTTTATTAAATGTGTTATTGAAACGTTTAAAAATATTTTAACTGTGAATACTGAAAACAAAACAAATAACATAAATTAGTATTTAACATGAAATTTATTTTAAAATACGTTTGAAGAAAATGTTATTTAAAGTACAACGTATTTATAAAATTAACATACATACATGTACACACATATATTTGAAATTGTACCTTATAACAATTTAATTTTATTTCAATTTTAAATTATAGATCAACTTGTAGTGTAAAATACGTTATTATATTGTTGATAATTTTTAGGTAAGCAAAAATACGATAATTATTGAACATTTATGTTTCTTAATATTATCGATTTTCAGAATTGACAACTGTAGTTAAAAATCGAAATTTTTATGTCACAATTTAAATAAATAATAATTTAGCAATAGTAATAAATTATCAGTTATATGTAAGTTGCTTTGAAATATTTTACTTATTTTTACATAAATTTTCCCTTAAAAGCTATTCAAAATAATATATTTGAAAATTAAAGCTGAAAAATAATGTATTTTATTATGCGATTTAAATAAATTTCTTAAGGAATTGGAAAATAATCAATGATATAAATCCACAAAACATAAATATGTTTATTTATCTTACGAAGCCAAATATCTTCATCATAAAACATTCTTTATCGTAACATTTCTTCATCAATTTATTTTTCATCCAAAAAAAGAGAATTTCGTTTATCCTGTAATATTAGCTACTTTCTTCTCTAAATATAAGTACTTCTTTCTTTTAAAGGGTAAAATAAATTACCAGTATAAATTTAAAAAGAAATGTGCATTTGTTAAATGGAGCTTATTATTTGGAACCTTATTTTAGATGACTATTTCTGATTCTGTGTGTCGATAATTTTCTGATCTTTAAGAAATATTATTCATTTTAATAAGTTTCAAAATATTCTCTTATGGAAAAATATTTCACTTAAAAATCAATCATCAAAAAAGAAAACACTAATGGCATTAACTAAAGCATGTTTTAGCTTGGATATTAAGTTTCGTTTTCACAAGAAAGTTACTTTGAAGTTTGTGAATAACATTTAACCACGCATCCACAAATATTACAATTAAGTGTTCAAAATACATTAAACATTTTTGTGTTAATTATTTAACCTTTTCTTTGTCTTTGGTACTTATAAATCCCATTTAACAAAATTTCTATACAGTCATAAAAGTTTTGTTTATATTTCAGAATGTGGTCTGTTTAAATATGGTATAAACATAATTGCCTTACTAAGGGAACAGAAATCAATGGCTATATTATTTTGTGCAGAAAATATGTAAGGTAAAAGTTTCTAAAGATCAGCTATGAGTTGAAAATATTAAATTCTGTTATTAATTTTAACATCCAAAAGGAGATTATAATTGATTCATTGGTTGAAACTAAAATGATAGAACATTCTTTTAAATGTTTGAGATTTAATACGGCAGATGTGCATGAAGAAGAAGGAAACAAAGCATCCATCTTATTCAAAAGTCGCTGTGATTGAATCTGGATCTTTCACTTTGAAAAGTAATCTTTTTATGACTTTAGTTCTTAAAAGTTTTTTTTACTTTTTTTAACTGTGACATGTGAATAGAGCTTACTATCTATGAAAAATTCTTCAAAGAAGTCAAATAAGTGATGGATATTTAAAAGTTTTGTATGACGCACAATGCGATGTCTAAGATATCTAATAACATTTTCATTCTAATTATACTTTGTACTAACAAAGAATAATTTTGATTAATTAGTACCAATAAAACTACATTTATTATAATGTTTGTAACTTTTTTACGATTCAGACTTAAACAACTGGAATTAAATAAAAAGGCTCAAATTTTGAATTCAAGATTAGCTTTGTGTTTTTCTAATTTTTGTTCACTGTGTAACAATTCTTTCAATAACAGAAGATCCTGTGACTTTACATATACTATTGATTTTACTTGCTGCTTGTATGTATTAAACCATAAAGTTCTTAAAAACGTAATTTTGCAACTACATTTTCTAGCCAACCTAACCTAAGTTTTATTTAAGTACAAATGTAGTATTCCGATAAGTATTGAGTTCACCATTATTTTAGCTTCCAATGCATAATACTTTCGTTAACTATCTATTCATTGACGATTATCATAAATAATAAATCATTGTTATATCATAAATAATAAATTGTAGTGCTTCTTGTCAGGTATAATCATATTTCATATTGTTGAAAATAATAATTTATTTTTTATAAAATTAAAAAAACAATATGAATAAAAATCTTAATGTAAAAATGAATAAAAAATAGCAGAGACAATTTATTAATATCGTTCCTTAAATGTATTTGACTAGTCAGTATAATAAGGTCAGTATGTAAAGTTAATAATGTTAAATTACTTTTTTTCACGATTTGTTTTTACAAATTTTATTAAGAAAATATCCAGCGATTAATTTCTGAAAAATAAAATTAATTTGAAGATTGATTTGAAAGTTTTTTCTGCCTTCTACAATTACATATTTAGGTAAGAATAAATTAATATCAATTTTTAAACCAAATTAAATTCCATTAATAATATATTTTCAATGATATAAATTACTTTCAATCCTTATATTAAAGAAAACAAATTTACTTTTATATATTAAATAAAAAATTTTATTATATAATCTGCACAATATTTGCATTATCTGTTTGCAATGCTTACAAATTATTATAATGACACATTCTATAATACTACTACTTTATTATCCCTTATTAAATTTGTATATTCATTATAAATAAATTCTTAAGACAAATTTGAGAATTATTTTTTGGAAAAAATTGATTCATATTAATGCAAACGAATCATTCCCTTTATTTGCCACTTGTTTCATAAAAAGCATATATTATTTGATTCAATTTATGGTTAAATTTCTAATACTTGGTTTTGAAATTCTATAACTTTTAGTAATTTAACAGTTTATAACAAAATAGTAAATGCATAAAACACAAATACTTATTATAGAATGAACACAAATAGTTATTATAGTAGTATTAAAAAAATTACAATTAAGACTCAATTTCAATTGAATTATTTAAAGATCTACATTCCTTATTAATACAAATTAAAAAATGAATTATTTAGCGATTTTATCTAAAATTATTAAGCAGCGTCATATAAATTTATAACTAAAAAAATTCGACTTTAAAATTTGAAGATTTAAAGAATTTCATTATGAAAAAGTTTTTTCACCCCTTAATAATAAAATCTTTATATTTATATTATAAATTATTGGTAAGTGCCTATAAAGTTATTGTACCATTTGTAATTAATTCACAAATTTTCAGTCATTAGAATGATTATTCTTTTGAACGATTTGTATTGAAATAAATTTTCTTTCTTATAAAAACGCTGTCATAGATCATTGAATGGCCTTCAAAATTGATTGATATATAACCAAATATTTTCGCTACCAGGGGTAAATTTCCTATTTGTTCAATATAAATATTTTGTTGGAATTTATTAAGACACTGAAATATATTCAGTTTCCTATAATATGTTCACTGCAGATAGAGAAGTTTTAAGAAATCTTTATACTTTAAAAAGTTCTGATTTATGATTAAAATTCATTTTTAAAAAATATACTAAACGGTATAATACCTTTATTGTAAGCTTTTATTTAAAAAATTATGTCTAGAAATGAAATTGATACAGTCAAAGTGTAAGCAATTTTATACAAACAAATTTATAAACTATATCCCAATTTTCACAAACTACTTTTTGTATAATTCTATTTATGATAAAAAAATTAATTTAATTTAAAAAGTGACAATTTTTAGGTTTTAAACTTTAATTCAAGGACATACCTATTTATATTAATAAAAAATGAAAATATTTACTTTCAATACTTATAAATTCTGATAATTTAAATTTTGTTTATTCGCAAAATTAATGTGAAAGTTGAAATTTTATAAATGATTCTACAATGGGTTATTACTAGAAAAAATTCATTTGAGATCATTTAAAAATGTTTTAAACTGATGTTAAAATAAGTTAATAAGAAATCAGTTTTTCAATTAAATGAAATCACTCTATTTCAGACATGTATTTTGATTAAAATAATAATATATATTAATAATGTATTAATAATATTTAAATACTTAATACTATTAATTAAATTAAATATGATTTTTAAGACTAATTAAATATTATTTTCAATTAACGAAATACTGTCTAATATTTGCAATATATTAAGTTGAAAGACACACAAAAAATTTTCTTTCTTTTAAGAAAAACTTTTTATCCATTGCATTGAGTGCATTTTTGCTACTAATCTCAAATCACCAATACCAGGCTAATTTATTTATAAACTATAATTTAGAAAAAATGAAAAATTGTGTTCTATGCTAATGAAATTTTTGATGTTATTTTTATATCTTTAAAAATACTATAAATTATATTGCGTTTTGTTTCAACCTTTATCAAAAGATTAAGCAAAGTTTACAGTTAATATTTACTGTTTTGTAACAAACACATATTTGTAGAAATTAATGCAAAATTCATTATATATATTTTTCATAATTACATTTTCCAAGTATGGTCATTTTTCAGATATAAATGTTTTCTAGAAATTTGAATTTATATGTTTGATTTATGTAGATATAAATACAAATAGAGACATATTTGTCATATATATATATATATATATATATATATATATATATATATAATACAAATATAGACATAAAAAATGTATAAAATGTTTTCTTATTATAAGCTATTTTAAAAAATGAAGAATTAGATAGTTTTTGTCATCAAAAGAATGTTTGCCATCATGTAACTTTTAAATTATGTGTATATAAAAAAAGCAATTTCTACGTAGAAGAAATTTATAGCCACAAGTAAAAATTTTACAAATGTATTTAAATATTGTGACGAGCATGCATTTCTATTTTACGTTACTACATATCATACTTATCCAAATATATGTATATATATATATATATATATATATTTCTTTTTTTAATAGAAATATGAATAAGATTTCAGAAAAAAGAAAGACATTTTTAAAAATCTAAAAATATAATTTCAGTAATAATATAGTATTTAGTGTTCTCTCAAGAATTTCTCATTTTCAAAGAGATTTCTCATTCAATCATTTTCCAAGAGAAAAATGATGAAAAAAGTTTTTTTTATGTAAGTAAATCTAAAAATGACTTTTTTTTTATACAGTTTTTGATGAAAATACTTACTTTTGGTACTAAATAGCAAAAAGTAAAAAATTCATTTAAATTTTTGATGATACCCATATTTACATACTTTACATGCAAAAATATTTAAGTTCCTATGTAACGATATCATTACGGAAACTTCAATATGATATTGGTGAAAAAGTGTTTCTGTAGACCAGGTATGGGCAAACGTTTTCGATCGCGGGCCAAAAATCAAAAAAATAAAATTTGGTGGGCCAAGATGAATTTTTCTAAAATTTTAAAAACAATATACAAGTATTACAATTTAATATATTAATGAGATGAATGAAATTGCGATTTCATTTTTAAAAGTTCTTTATATTGAGCTTCGAAGTGAAATGTACTGATTCTAAGGAACGAGGCTAAATGCTCATATGTCAGTCTACTTCTGAAATAATTCTTTCTAAGGTTCATAGTTGAAAACACTTGTTCACATATATAAGATGAAGCAAACATAGCACTGATTTTCTGGGCATGAGATATTAAATTTAGGATACTTACTTTTGATAGTGATTTGTAAAACTCTAACTTTGGAATATTTAGAAACAATTGCTTGAGATGATTGTTAGATTGCAACTCAATTAATTCAAGCTGCAAATCTTACCTCACTGCTTCACAATTTACGTTGAATGGCATGGTAAAAATATCCAATTCTGCTTGAATGGCACTGAAATCTTGAAATCTGAGTTCGAACTCAAAATGCAGTTTTTTCAAGCTCGCTTCATAATTCTTAAGGTTCTCTTCATTTACAGAGGGTATTGAATTTAACCTCGGGAAATGAGATAAGTCGTTCTTACCTAGCTGCCCAGCAAACGTATTAAGTTTTAGTTTAAAAGCTTTGAGATGTGACCAAATATCGTCGATAAATTGATTTTTCCCTTTCTTCTTGACTTTCAAGTTGTTCATATGACAAAGAAGATCTGTGAAAAATGCAAAGTCTGAAATCCATTTTGTATCTTCTAACATTTCGCACTCCACAGAAAACTGTTTCTCATGGAAGAACGACACAATGTCGTCTTTCAGTTACCAAATTCGCTCGAAAACACATCTTGCAATAAGCCACCTTACTTTCGTGTAATACAGTACATCAGAGTATTCAGATTGCACTGACTGAAGAAAGTCTCGAAATTGCCTGTGAGTAAGCCTACGAGATCGAACAGTATTAACAGGCTTCGCTACTGTATCAAGCACAGGTTTCATATTAAATGCAGATTTACACAGAGCATCTTTATGTATAACACAATGTAGAGAAACATTGTTCCCGGGATAGTTTTGATTAAAGAGTCCAAGAAATCCAGATTTATTTTCTGTCATATTTGGTGCTCCATCGGTAGTTTTATTACATATATTTGTTATAGGCACTTTCAAAGTTAAAAGCCCTTCCGGAAATTCACGAAAAATATCGTATCCCGTTGTAGTTCCCTTTAAAGAACGCATGCCCACCAGTTCCTCAATAATTTCAAAGTTCTCATCTACACCTCTTATAAATAATACTAATTGAGCAGTATCATTTATATCAGTGCTTTCATCCATAGCTATGGAACAAAATTTAAACTGGCCAATCCTTAACTCTAATTGTGATGCCAAGTTTTATCGATGGCTTCCATTCTAGAAGTTACCGTTTTTCGAGATAAGCTTACAGTCTCAAAATTATTTTACTTGTCTAAACATAAAAAATCACAAACTTGGAGCATGATAAAGCTCCTCATCACTGAGAGCTTTATTATTTTTAGCAATATTGTATGCTACAATGTAACTTGCATGTGTAGGTGCTTCTTGAATACTGTTTACCTTCTTGAAAACATTTTGCCGGCCTGATAATTTATTACAAAGACTTTTGGCATTTTTCTTTCATATTCGGAAATTCCTTCGTAATTGGAATCCTTATGCTTAGATGTGAAATGACAGTGTTATATTCTTTGAAGACAGTGTTATGACAGTGTTATATTCTTT
>JAPDSC010101169.1:0-14454 GCA_026290005.1 Latrodectus geometricus | reverse complement strand
ATAGTGTTAACTATAATTCTTTAATTGTTATACATTTAAATTTGAGAATAAATATAATTTATATTTAGTCAATGAGATTAATTAGGTATTCTATTTCTAGGAATTAGATGCAGCTATTAAACATACCGTGATGCATTTTAATGTACGTGAAATAGATGTTAATTTTATATTTCACAATAGTGCTTTTTCTAACATACATATAATTTTCTTAGAAATAAATATGGTCAGTTGTACATAAGAAAATTATTTTACCTTTATTGTATTTTATGAAAGCCTCCACAACACACTGGTATTTAAACTCTTTTCAGCGTGTTATCAGTGCGTGACCAAAATAATGAAAACACGTGCCTTTTATTAGAAACACTCAGGGTATTTAAGCAACTCGCATTCTATTTCAATAGGCAGGTCAAGAAATTTTCTTAGAATGAGGAGGAAGTAGTTGTATTGAAATGTGGATTGAAAATAGAATTTATTTATTAATGATTATTAAATATATATATTTATGAATAATTTAATATTGAAATATTCAGTTTTAAAAAGATTAATTAAAAAAGTTTGAAAAACTTTAAAGTAATAAAACTTAAATGAAATAAAATATTTAGAAGAAATGATAGATTGGATTATTTTAATAAATATTTTGAATTTGATTTCAAGTACATCTTCTTTTGAAAACACAATGGCATAAAAATATTCTAAGTTAAACCTCAAAATTTATTTATACATATTTTAGATCATTTTATAATAAATTTAACTTTATTTTGGAAATTTATTAATTTATTGCTTAAAAATTATTTTCTGATAGTAATAATAGTGGATATAAAGATATTTACTGGCAAAAATTAAATTAATAGCAATTAATTAAAATTACAAAAGACGGGAAACAAAAGATTATTATAAAATTTTATATTCCACATTATCTAGCTCAAATGAGAAATAAACACTTTTAAAAATACTGGAATTTATTCAGAAGTTGTATAAATGTATGCATGGAAATATATCACAATGAACCAGAATGCATGATATAATTTTTAAAAATCAGAAATTATTATATCCTCCACGTTTTATATAGATTCTGAATTTTAGCTTTATAATTGTTGAATAATATATGGTATAATAATTTTTTTTTATTAAATGCATTATTTTGATTTGCTGTTGATGACTGACGCAATTAGTATAGATTTTAAAGTCTTGATTAGTATTGGATTCATTTCTGGATTTCGGTAGAATCTAATAAATTTTTTCAATTGCCTTTTGATGTTCAGCTACCATCAAACGAAAAAGTGAACATCTGAGGCAGCACCATTCTATTCACATTACATCATATCAGATAAGAGGAGCAAGGGATACAAATAAATTCTTAACACGTAGAAGTTCCTTATGCAGTGATGTATAGAACCAGACATCAAAATTAATATATAATGAGAAACAAAATACAGTTGTTATTCAACAGACTAAGAAAATCAGAAATAAGTAGTAATAAACTCAGCTGTATAGATGTGTTAAAACATGTTCACATTATCAGTATATATTGAATAATACATACAAGTATGCCAATTTGTATGATAACAACCAACTTACACTGTTTAATCAGGAGAATATATGTTTTTATAAGAGTTATAGGACTTACGGCTATAAGTAAAAGTGTACGAATTGTAAAATTAATCTAAAAATGTAACTTTTCCACAGTTTTTGGAACGTGATTTATTACTGATCGTAGAATAAACATATAAAGAGCTTTAAGAATGATACAAAATCAATATTATATAGTCTAAATACTTTTTTACTTTTACTTTTAAAAACAAACAATGCTGTATTAATCTAAAGAACAACAATTTCATTAATTTTAGTACGAATTTTCTTTTTTAATTTAATTAAAATTTTGCTGTGTGTGATAGCTATTGAATTATAGATTTAAGTTAAAGTAGATTAATAAAACGTTACTGAAAATAAACTTGCAATCTTTAGAGGCATGCAAATTTCCATTAACATTGGAATTACAATTATTTTTCGTTCATTCCCAATTTCAATTAATAAAGTTTCATTTTAATGAAAAAGTAATATTAAAAAAATATTTAAAATTTAAAAACTCTGTTTAAATATTTTATGTTTACTTTATCTTACATTATTTTATACTAAAATGTAACAGAGTCGTTTTATTATTAAGCAAAAATTTCTCAGCAAATGGATGTTTAGAATCATATCAATATATTAGATATTGAAAAAAAATTGTTAGGATTCAAAATTTCAATTGCTGGCACGTATGTAATTAGTATTCATTATAAGAAATAAGATGAAGCATAAATAACGAAAATAACCCTGTAGCAAAATTTATAGACTAATTAAAAAATAAAGATAAATCTTCATAGTCAAAAGAAAACAAATTAAACTTTATCAAAAATTATAAATTAAAATATCTTTAGAAAAAAAATAACAGTCAGACATGACATTTTTCTCGAACATGAGGGCCAAACTGAAAATAATTATTTCAACACCCATTAGGAAGAGAAAGAAATTATCATGAAGAAATAATTAAACACACAACAGAAAGAAATTATTCAATAGTAACACCATTGCGTCTTGTGTTCCATTAGTTTTATTTAATATAAAAAAGAAAAAATTTCTACAATAGGAGAATTTATTTTCATATGTGAATTATTTACTTCCATGCATTTTAACGAATTCTCTTATCTAAAATTTAATAACTTTCATATTAGCATTCCCAAACTCATAATTGTGATGCATATCAATCAAAATAGTGGTCATGTAGTGAAGCATGTTGACAAAGTCTTAGAGAAGATAAATTTATTCCAAACTTTAATTTCGAGAAAAATCATAATCATATTCTCAAAAAATTTTAAGCTTTAATCATAAATTGAAATAAAATAGTTAAATGTACTTCACAAATTAATTGCGAGAATTTTATTACACTTTAGATAGAAAATTCTATTACAAATTAATACCATCTCTTAAGAGATTTCTTTAATTAATTAAAAATGAGAAATATTCTTTAAATGGAAGTCATTATTTTTCGTTTTGCTGAAGTTTTTGCTAAATGGAAAAAACATTAGGATACAATTGAAAAATCTTACTCAAATATTAATTATTTATTTTGCAAGAAACTTAGCCTTCCTATAAAGATTTACCTGGAGTGTTTTATATTTCATTATTGTTTTGCTTAAGAGGTTTAAGCACTTAAGGTATTTAGAAGACAAATGAGATCATAAGAAGAAAAAAACTTGCTAATTAAATAATTCCTTTCCTTCCCTTAATTGAATGAATTAAATTTTCAGTATGAAATTAGTAATTTAGCTGAAATTCTGACTCTCTTTTTTATGAAAAAGACTGTTGATATAATATTAAATATATGATTAATTTTAATCAAGGAAATTTTAAAGATTATTATTCTTTCAAATATTTGATAATCAAATCTTCAAAATCATGTTAAGTAATATATAGTCAACATACAAAGGAAAGTAATTAATATGAATATATACTACACTTATATTTCACGAAAATTCTAGTAAAATTTTCAATTGTATTTATTTATTTCTTTGAATATACTTTATGTATATGAGGAGATATTTATTAAAATAAGATTTCAGGTTTTCACGTGAAGCATAAATATACAAAGTTCAATTTTTTAAAACCTTATTACTTTTATTAGGGAGTTTATTTTGTAACAATTCTTCGAGAATAAAGGCGAAGAAAAGAACCTGGCTGATATATTCTGTATTAATTTACTTACTCTATTGAAAGTAATTTACTTAATGTATTTATAGGTCGTTATTTATTAGGTCCATTCATAAACCTTTGAAATGCCTGACAAAAGTTTTCAGTACAGTGAAATGATCAAATATTTTAGTTAAGTAGTAAAAGTGTTATAGTTATATGACACGTGTAAGACTAAGGTTTATCTTCAACTAATACAATTCCATACCTGTTAACAAATTATAGATGATCGGAGTCAAATATCTGCTTTAGTTGTGACTTTCTTATAAGATTTTTTAAGTAAATATTATAGACCTGATACATAAAACTATTATAAATGTTTCCTTTGCAATGCTATAAAATTAACGTAATATTTTTTATATAAATTTATTTTGGCGATAATTTAAGAAGTCCAATCAAAGCTATACCTAGAAATCTTATGCTTGATTTCCTTATACACAGTCCAAGTTTCATTACTTAAAACCATTTGTTTTAAAAAAGAAAAGATATTTTTGTGATATGATAGACACAATCTGATTAGTGTGCATTTCAACCAAATATAAATATTGTCAAAATTTTTGCAATTATTGATTATCAATTATATATAATATACAATGCTGATTAAATCACACTAGAATTGGACTTTTTTTACTGAAGTCTTATAGCAATTTGCAATCATTAACAAAAATTTAACCAAGCAATAATTTATGGAAAAAAATTTGACAAGTAACTTATTACTAATCCATTTTTACACCTATAAGCAATCCTCTTTCGAAAATAGAAAAAAATTTGATGAATTTTGGTCAATATAAATATTAACATGTTCCTGGAAATACTAACAAAAACTAAATGTTTTGATAATTATCCATCAAATGTTGTCTAGAATATATTAACATTTCTTTTTCAAAGAAAAAAAAGACAGTTATTTTAATAGATAACACTAATGTTTTGCTATTAGTAATGGAGAAAACGTTTATTATAAACCACTAAATATCAAATATATGTTACTTTATCATTAGAATGAAGATACGACTCGTAATTACATACGAACATGTACATTTTGATAAAACTTGCTGAATGTTATCATACTAGTAACTACTTGAAGATATTTTTCAGTTTATTAAATAAATTAAACATTTTAGGTATTTTGAGAATTCAGATAATAGATGATTCAGACATTCAATTCAATTTTTTTCACTAAATTTTTTCCAATGTAGACAATTTTGTTAAATCTTCCATAAATAAATCATCTAATCCATGCTACAAATTAAAAGTGATTGTATAAAGCTTATTAAAAAGACACAAAAAAATAATTTTTATCTATAAACTACTTTTCCTTCATTTTCTTGCTAAACTAATTTTTCAATTACTAGTTTTAATATTTTAGAAAAAAGAACAGGAAATGTTGCTTCCAGATATCCATTTACTCAGTGGTTGAATATTTATATTGATGGTTTATAGTTTCATAGCCATTTTATTGTTGAATAGGAGTATTTTAGAACCTATTTTCTTTTTAAGCTCCTGCAGGTTATATTGTGGGGTGCCTCTTTCAATATAACCACATGTAGAGTTCTAGAAAAATTATTATATATTCATGACAAGTTAAAAAAGGTAGTTATTGTATCTGATTTCCTAGAATCAATCGGTTCTATTGAATATTCATCAATGACTATAATATTACAATGACAAAAAATTTTGAGAACTCTTTTTCTGAAGGGAAATAAGTCGCCTGTAGTGAGAACTTGACCAATGTGGTTTCTAGGCACTGAACAAGCGATTGCCTAGGAAAAAGAGATACCAGCTTATGACAATATCCTGATTCAGTCATTTCTAATCAGAACATTAAAGTTTTTTAAATATTTATTCACATTTCATATTTTACGAGAACTTTGGATTTCAGTGGCTTCAAAAATTGTAGGAAATGAAATCTTTTTCTTATTTACGATTGTCCAAGATACAATCCTGTTGCGTCCTTTAATCTACCTACCCGACACAATTTCTTTACTTACCACTTTCACCACATGAGCATTCTAACCAATATAATTTTTGCTTTGTTTTACTTGAGATGAAAGGGATAAAGTCCACTTGCTCTTATGTGGGGATCTTCGTTGATTTAGGGAGGAGTAGAGGTACTAAGAGGCAAAAACGCTCGTTGGGCAATGACTTTGGTTTCCTAATGCTCTTAGCTCTATTGTTTATGGATTCTGTTATGAGCTCTCAGAGTTTTGTAACTTTATTTTCGGGCCGTTAGAAAATAAAATTTCTATTATAAGGTGAGAACCAAATAGAAGTGTTTGTAGTTAGTGCCAGAAAATTACAATAGCTAAAGGCATGAAGAAGTATAGGAAAGTCTTAAAAATGTTTTTGAAATATTGCTCAAGCTAATACTATCCTAAACGTGAATAAAAAAGTCAGTGAATAATAAATAATAAATTTTATGTGTTTGCAGAATATATAAAAAATGTTTCTTTTTAAATATATTTCAAATTCAAAGCACTAGCAAATTCTTGGAAATTTTAGGCACATGAATTAAAATATAAGAAATTAGATTTTATCATAAAATTAAACTCAGTAGATATATTTGAAACATATATTTGATAAAGTAATATATTGTAAAATATATAGTTGTACAAATATGATAAAGTAATATAATATTGTACTATATAAAAAAGCTGACATATTTCTAAAAATTCATCTTAAAATATTAAAAATTAATTCAATTTTATAATATTTGCATAATACAGTAATATAAAAGTAAATTAATTTTATTGATTTATATTTATTTTTATTTTGAATGAGTTATTATTGTTAAAAAATACATAGATTAAAGGTTGGGAAAAATAATTCTACACTTGCTAAAAGTATTCCCAGTAATTGATTTAACGTCATCAGTTATTGAGTACACCTAATGTATAGATTGTGTATAATCAATCAAACTCCTTAGTTAATCATAGTTTTTAAACTATAATTTAACCACACGATTTAAATTATTAAGTATCATACAAGTGCTAAGATTAGTATGAGGTAAATTTCACCCTTACTATTTACTAACCATGACGATAATTTCATTAAAATGATCCGCTAATGCAAAATCTAAGGGAAGTGTTCAGATATAATTTGCAAAAATATAATATAATGTGCTTTTAATCAGTATATGAATGTTAACTGTGATTAATTTGAATATTTAGTTGGAGAATTTAATTTTTACAGAAATATGGTGATGTAAAACAGTATTGATTTTAATACATAATAATTGATGATGAGCACTTAGGTTCAATGAAACTCAGAAAGAATTTTTCCATAATGAATGATATCAAGCTGACCTTAAATTTAACTTTCTAATTTTTAAAATTTTTCAGATGATTAAAAAATGTAATATTATTTATCAGCCGCCAAATGATATAGCGAAAATCAATATCATTCAGAGATAATATTATAATTCCAGTAATTATATTAATTAAATTGAATATTCTTCTTAAATTTAATTTTGCAGATGTCTACAATCATATAATTACTTGTAACCATGCAACTGCTTGTAATTACTTGCAATCTGTATTACTTTGTAATAATGTAATTATATGTAATTACTGTTATGTATGATAGTGCAAAACAAATGTTAGTACAAAGTATGCGTGATTAATAGCTCTTAAGTAATCAAGAAAATTCATTAAAAATGAAAATTAGCACTGACTTAATAGGAATTCTCATATAATATTTACTAATGATGTTTTCCGACAGAATACGCTTCGCATAATTGGATCTCAAAAGTACCAAAACATTCATTTTAAGCGTTCTTCTCATTTATTCAACATTTGTTGATTACAAAATAAAGAAACTCATGAATGAACATAGTTTGAAATTTTCTGAATACTTTATCAGTTTTTAATAATAATTTTTAAACTAGGGTAAGAAGAAAGTGTATTTATTTCTCTTTACTATTTCAATTTTTCAAAAAATCAGTTAATAAATATTTCAGTCCTCTCCCATAAGCCATTTGTAATTGAGAAAAAAATACATAAAAAGTTGAAATTAAAAAGAATTTTCTAAGAATAGACAAAAGAAAATTCAAATCTAATTTATTTTCAAAAACAATGCTTCCGATATAAGTTCCTTGCTCTGTGTACGTTTTGTACAAATCAAGAAACTTTTATGAAACTAAACATATTGTAGGAAAAGAAAAATTTGTATTATCTACTACTTGAAAAAAGCAGTCCATTCCTTTAAAAAAATGTCTATCTGATACCGAATCAATTTTAGATAAAACTTTATACTCTGAGTTAATTGGTAGAAATTTTCTGTAAATATGTTAGCTGAAAAAATTTATTAAAACATAAAACTGCAGATAGCATATTTCTGTAGTTGAAATATTTAAGAACTATAATTTAAAAAAATTTTGTGAAGAAAATAAAAGTTACGGTCTACTATACGTAATTTCTTTTAATTTAAAATATTTCAGAAATATAAAAAATTTGCAGAAGTGTGAAGTAAAAATATTTTTAAAGAAAAAGTAAAGCATACACCTATCAAAAGAAATTTCACAATATTTTTCTTTCCTTTGAATTTAGTTTAAGGAATAATTCTTTATATTATATAAAAACAATTTATTTCCTAGTTAAGCATTTTATGTTAGTTTTTAAAAAGAACATTTCTTATTTAATTAACATTTAATAATATTATTTAATATTTAACCATTTTTCATTGACACAATGAAATTAATCGAAGAATATGGTTATATTAAATTATTTTTCATTTTTTATATCTGATTTTATTCACTAAAAAGTACTTAAATCCTCTAAAATTACGCTAAAGTATATAAACAAAACAAATACACACGCCTTTTAACTAATTATTGGATAATTTTCCTCCATTTTTAATTTAAAGTTTTTTCATACATAATTCTGCAAAAAAAGAAAGCATAAATAATACCAAACCATTAAATATAAATAATTTTTTATTTCATAGTTTTATTATTAATTCTCCATACTTGATTTACATTCTTAAATGAAATCTACAAAAAAGCAAACCTTTGCTCAGATAATTGAAATGATTCTTAGTTTTTATGAAAAATGGATTCATATTTCAAAAATTATATTCAAAAAGTGAGCAAATTTGATAATAATCAAGGTTTTTTTAAAAAAATATTATTTAAGTAATTTATTATCTTTATTTATAAAAGTTACTCATAGAAAATTAAAAAACATATTTTGAAAAAAGAAAAAGTCGGAAAATATAATATAAAATAAATTAAACTACAAAAACCACATTAAAATTGATAAATATAAGAAAAATCAATGAAACTACCATAGAAATTTCCATATTAATTCCCTACGAAATTTATTTTATCTAAATATTCTTATAATGAACTCGGTATTTTTTTTATCAGCGTTCTCCTTAATATTTTTTTCAATGATTTTACCTGAAATGCACGAATTCATCCCATTACTTTCTGTCAGATTTTTCGTTACATTGTTTCGCAAATGATAAATTTTCTTATTTTCTGAAAATATAATTAACAACACTACTAGACGTAAACGTGAGTATATCAAATGAAGCTTATAATCAGATTTTTCTCCTTCAGTTTTTGGATTTTTTCAATCAAATGCTATTTTATTCTCATACTTTATAATGTAACATTGTTTTAATTTCTACTAAGAATTTTCTAATACATAGGAAATTTAGTTTAAAAAATGTTATAATTAACATTTTTCTTTTTAATCAATTGTAAGTTTTTCTCACAAATAGTGTATTTTAGAAAAAGGGGGAAAAAAAGGTGAACTCTTATTTTTATATCTTTATTCAAAATATTTAAACAATAACCTGTGAAATAAAAATGTAAGCATTTTTTTAAAAAGATTTCCAATTGTATTTGATTTACTTATTTGGATAAAAAATTAAAAATAACTTTTACAACATTTTATTCAAAATTTGTTCTTATAATCCATTAAATTTATACTATTTATCAGAATAAATATTTAAACCCTGTACTAAAAAAGATAAACACAATTTATTATTACTCAAAACTTGATAGAGCTTTCACGTGATGCAAATGCAGCCTTAACCTTACGGGGCATGCATTCTACAACTAGTTAGAAGATGGGTAGTATTATTTTCTTTTACTCGACTTGGAGAAGATGTGCAAGTTTTTTACCGATTTTGGATGGTTGCTGCTATTAATTTGGCAATCCAACGCATCCCAGATTTGTTCTGTAGGATTTAAGTCTGGACTCTGAAAAGGACCGTCCAATCAGTTCACCATTTTTTAATATATATATTTACATGCGTATGTATGTTACTTATTTATATGAGAGATAATAAAGTATGGTGTTAAAAAACTAATTTTATGTAATATATTATTAACGTGAACCCCTCTGAATGTTATATTTATTAAGTGAATCCTCTTGAGTTTTAAGCTCTTTTACTATAGCCGAAGAAAATAATTATTTTTCTTATCATAATAACCGAATTTTTTACAATGTAAAAATCTGGTTTATATAATTAGAAAAATTTCTCTCCATTCTCTATATAAGATAAAAATATTGGGAATTATTGAAGACTCAAAATTATATTGAAGATAATAAATAAAATTATTTGGACAATTCTGTTTTTTCCTTAGTCGCAGATAAATTTAAAAATGTATGTTTTTCTAAATATTGTTTTGAGTTTTTATCCTTTTGGTAGAATTAGGTGATAATTTATTGAATTCTGAGAATGATAGGAGTTATAGACATAAAACAGAATGTTGAGCCTCTTCTTCTTAAAACTGAAGTTTTTCTTACAATATCACTTCACAACAAAATGATTGGTTCATCATTTTAAAAATTGCAATCCACAATAAATTGCAATAGATTACTTTTGTTATAATTATAGTATATACTAATTTGTAAACTTATTTTATTCTTAAACATTTTCGTGATTATTATAAAAATTTTTAATATTTTATTTGATACATTGTTTTTTCATTTATCATTCATAAAAAAGAGAAATAAATAATTTATCGAATACAATTATCCATATTAAAATTTTATTTGTTTCATACAGTTCTTTTATAATTGATTATGTTTTTCAATTGGTATCCATAGCTCAAATACTTTTTTCGGCAATATGAAGAATACATGTTGCATTATTTTGAAGAATAACACTGCTTTCAGTAACTTAAGTTAAATTTGATTTAGATGAAAAATTTCCAGTTCTTTTGAGAGAGGTGATGGCATAGCTTGTCACGCTCAAGCTTTCCAGAAATAATTCTATAGGAAAATAGTTCTTGTTAATTTATATAATTAATGTCTTCAGTATATCAATTGTAATTATATATGATCTATAATATTTGCGAAAATTATATTATCACACTTATATGCCATTGTGTTCTTCTTAAGTTCAAATAAAGATTTTCACACACACACACATTTCATTTTTATTTCAATCAATACTTTTTGTTGAAATTGAAATTGAAATGCATATTCATTGCTTATTTTTATCTTTAGTCAGTAAAATTATTTCTGTGAGATTATCAATGCTATATTAAATTGTGTTGTGATCTCATCATAGGATGCCCAACGGATCTTATTAAAAAAATTTTGTATCTCATAGATAAACTTTTAATAGAAAAGTGCTTCAATTTACTATTAACTATAGGTTAGAGTGGAAATACTTTTTTTATTTGTTTGCTTCTACCATAAAAATAGACAAAATTGATTCCAATTATATTTAAGTAATATTAAGATATTGCTTTTAGATACAGAAGTGAACTGATCTCATAAAGAGAAGATTTTGCCCGAGTTCTTTATTCCATTATTACGCTTTCAGTGATATTGTTGATATTTATAAACATTTTTATGAACCATTAAGCAAATGATTAAAAATGCAACAAAGGATAACCCCGATAATTTTAGTGTGAAACCTAGGATATGTAGTTCTGTAAAACGTTTCATTAAAAGAAGTTATAGCACATTAAACCATTAGCATCATGAAAGTATCAACAGCCAACTTAAATTCATCAGAATAATCCACAATTAACACTCCTTGAATTTTGTAGGATGAATGTTTTGCAGATTATACACCATTCCAAATATAGATACGATATTAATAAAGAGCACCACCTATATTATTTTTTAAGACCACTACTTCCGTCTTGATAATCTCGTTCTTATGTCTTTCACAAATCCTTTTTTATCAACAATCTGTTACGCGTCTGTTATATTTTGTAAGTTGCAAATTTAATATTTAAGTACTTGAATTTTGAAATGATTTTATATACCTGTATCTAATCATCAATTTTTGTCAAACATTAAATAATTATATACGTTATAAAATTATATTCTTTATTTATGAATAATGAAATTCAATTTTCATATGTGTGTTATTTAAAACACTATTTCTATAAATTCGAAAGAAGTTTGAATATTAATAGTTAAATAATTAAATCTTTATTTTTTAAAAGTTAAATCAGGCATCATAAATTTTAAATCATAGTTAATAAAATTTCAAATCTTTGTAATTTCTTTAAAATAATCTTTAGAGAAAGCAACGGTAGGTGAATGAGCCCGCATGAATATTTATTCACATTTTACTCCATAAGAATCATAAATAATTATCTGAAAGTTATTGTGGTACTGAATGTATTAAGAAATTTATTTTAATTCAAAAATGATTTTGTAATAGTTCTAACTTTGAGGGGCATTTATTTTGCTTTTTATGTCTCCACCTCAAAATTATTAATAATTAAAAAAATGATTCTATTATATTAAAATTTATGACTTAAGACCCTAATGGATTGTAAATTATGTTTATTTGGATATTTTATGGTAAAAAAGTATATTTTAGTTAATAAATGTCTGCTTTTTTAAACGTTGGATGATCTCAAACAATAAAAAAAAATAAAAGTTTGCTATATTACTCAGTCCAATTGCTGGTCATGCGGATGTGACCACCAGTCATTTGCAAGAATAATCAACTTTCGCAAAGTGGACTACTGCGAGATGTACAGTTAGAGAGTCAATTAGTTTCTTGATAATGTTTACTGGGATGTGAGCCATGCCAACTCCAGTGCTGTGCCTTGTTGTGCTAGATTAGGTGGGCGAGGATCCAGGCCTCGAAACTCCGATAGAGATAATCCCACAATTTCTCGATTGGGTTTAAGTGAAGTGAGTATGCTACAGGGAAGAACGATAAATTCATCTTTGTGCTTTTCCAGCCATAAACATACACTGCCATCTGTATGACCCCTCTTATTATGCTGCTGGTAGATATCATCCATCTGAGGAAAAGCAATGACGTATATGGGTGGACATGGTCTGCCAGGACAGATGCGTACTTTATTGATTTATTGTGTCTTCCTCATTGATGAGTTAATTCGGCGAATACCAAGTAAACATTCCCATAACCATAGTATTCCCGCTGTAAACCTGGACCATTCCGGCAATACTTTCAAAAGTTTCTAGTGGTACACGCCAATGTCCATCAATGCGATGGGCAATAAAACGTGATTCATCGGAAAACACATCTTGTCACCACTCAGTAGAAGTCCAGTTTCGATACTTTCGTGGAAATTTAAGCCTTTTCCATAGATGAACAGCAGTTAGTATACGTGCGTGAATGAGGTGTCTGCTTCGGAGCAGCAACTTTTTCTGTACAATAGTTTGGGATACACAGTTGGTAGCCCCTTGTTTTATCAGAGCTGTCAGTTGCTCAACGGCAGCACGTCTATTGGTTCGAACGCATTTCCACAATCTTGGTTCACCTCTGTAATTTGTAGCACATTTTTCACGTTGTAGATTTTGAAGAATCAAATTTTTCCATGCAAGGTATACTTTTACCAAACAGCATGCTAACACTTCACAAACTTAGCTGTTTTGGAAATGCTTCCCCCTTTGCCCGAAAGCCAATCATCATGACCGTTGAACGTCGGATAAATCGTTTCGTTCTACATCACACCAACAATTGTAACCCGAAGGCCTCACACACATTTTAAATAAGCTCAAACGCACATTACCACCTGCCTTATGTGATTGATTATTTAATATCGATGTCAAAATTACGTGGTGTGACTGGACTGCGTATTTCCATCATTTTTTAAGCATTCATATGTTGAAAAGAAAGCATTAGTATTCAATAAAATAATCAATAAAATTAGTAATCAATAATTGCAGAAAAAAAGCATGTGAAACACTAATATTGATTGGAGAACAATTGGAATAAGAAAAATCCCAGTTTGAAATACAGAAACGCCAAGTAACATATAGGATTTTACTATCGTCATTTTAAAAAATCTTGATCTTATTCATTTAAAATGCATGCTTTTATTACATCTTTTCTAGTTTTCGTAATGTTTCATAAATTTTATACTATCATATATTTTCCATTTTAATACTTAAAATTAATGTGAAATATTTTCAATCACAATATTTCAATGCAGATAAGAATAATTCTGTAGCATAATTAGAACCAGACCATCCTATTTTATAACTGTAAAATAAATAAAAATATAGTAATTTATGAAAGTTTACTTCTTACGAATAGAAAAATAGAAAAAATAAAATTAGTAAATAAAAACATGAGAGTTGATTCTCCGAAATAATTAGGAACGTAATTCTGGTTAATTATCTGATTTCATTAGTGAAATAAACCAATTTTATTAAGCAATAAATTAAACGAAAAATAAATTTAATTAAAATAATACAAGTTAAATGTGAAAGAAGTATGTGATTAACAGCTATCTTCATTATTTACTAGAATATTTTCTTTTTTGCT
>JAPDSC010101158.1:0-25762 GCA_026290005.1 Latrodectus geometricus | reverse complement strand
TATATATATATATATATATATATATATATATATATATATATATATATGTGTGTGTGTGTGTGTATGTATGTATTACGTACTATAAAAAAAGTGAGCAAATTATGCGCATCACTTATGTCAATAATGTGGATTAAGTGATTAAGTAATGTAATATATTAAACAATTAAGAAACACAACCGCATTAGAATCTCTTTTACTTACAACTTAAGATCTAGATTTACAGTAACTTCTGTTTAGTAAAAAAATGTATATGGATTGAGAAACTATTTTACTAGCTTTTAAGCAGAAGTTACAGTTAAATTTATTTAAGATTTCTAATTAATTAATATTTTTTCTGGTAATATGAATGGCTGAATAATGACTTATTATCGTTATTTATTCGTGGTTTAGTGGCAACTTGCTTTCGATATAACGTTAAATAATTTCACTCCTTTTTCTTTTCAATCTTGGAGATTGAATTAGGAATGAGAGCAAAAAATACCTACAGCAAATTTTCGAGGATGACTTAGGAAATTATCAACAATAGGATTTACTATTGATTTTTTTCAAACAACTAAAAAATTAAAAACGAGTAAAAATGCTCCACATACACAATTTTCTAGGACATTATGTATCCTTCCTATCTATGAAGCCAAGCCTAAAATATATATATCACCTTAAGATTGTTTGAAAAAATACAAACCACTTAACTGTATACATTAAAACGACAAACTTGAGTGCTTCTGAACTTTTTGAAGCGAATGCGGGCGCACCCACCTCCTTTTTATACATTATGCGTCCATGAAATAAAACCCCACATAAAAAATATCTTTTATGGTTGAAGAAAAAAAAAAGACCAGTTCTAAACAGGTATTATCAGCATGAAACCTTAATAGCACATCATCTACCATACACCATCGTGTTCTTTTTGTGAGCATTTGATGGATATATACATACATAAACATTGACTGCAAATACGGATGAAGAGCTTTCATAAAGGGGCATCTTGATTCTTAATAAATTTTACTCAGACCCAACCCTATTTCCATTCATTAATTTGTCGAGGGAACTTGAATGTGTGCGCGTAGAAAATGAGTTTTAAGAAGAAACACTCACAATACTAGGAGACGCATTTATTTTGAACTAATTGGCAGACACTTTCTCAATTACCATATTCATATTCTTCACTCCCAGTTTCCCTTAAAAAATGGTCTGACTTATAATACTCATTTGGGAATAGATTATATTAATAAGAATCTCTTTAAGGATGCAGCTAAAAATGTCTAAAAATTCGGTAATTGAATATTTTAGTTGTCAATTAATTAATGTCACAATTTTTCACGTACATTTTTAATGCATTATTTAAGAATAAAACTTTTTGTGATATAACTCGTTACAATAACAAACACAAATGTATCATTTAAATAGTAATTTTATTAGAGAATACTTAAAGAAAAAAAATGGAAACTTCATATACGCACAATTTTATTTTGTAAGTTTTGTGTAAAGGATTTAATTTTTATAAGGCTATCTTGATTACAATATTTTAACTCCATTTTAAACACAGAATATTACTAGTATTGAATTACTTAGTTCAGAATATTGCTCACTATCCATCACAAATACAATCATTAAAATTAAAAAATGCTGCTTGGAATGATTAAAATATTTGTTACCTTAAGTATCATTTTTAAAGACTAGATAATATGAATGTATAGAATTTAAAAACAACAAGATTTCAGTCATTGTAACATAGACTGACTATTTGGGGATTTAAAATTGCTGTTTTTTTTTTTTTTTAATTTATTTTGTTTCACATATGCATATAGTTTTTATTTTTATAACATTGCATTTATTTTGTTTTATGTATAATTGTTGACAAGTTATACAGACCAAAACTCATCAAAAATACGATCCACCTGAAATTTAGCTTATACAATTAAAAAAACAATGAGAGGAGAGTGAAAAAGTTTAAAAATTCTGCAATAGTAACAACGTGGATGAGGGCCATTTTTCAATGAGAGTATCATCCTCGATTTTTAAAATAGAAGAATTATTCCCTTCTCCCTCAATCGTTAACGAAATCCCTACCATTTAGAAAGATTGCACCCTGCATTTGATGGATTGGTGTCGCCCGTAGCAAGAAAGATAGCAAAAGCTAAAACCACTATAATAATAGGCGAAAAGTTCAAGTAATTACTGGCGCACGCTGTCTTATGCACATTTAGAACATTAACGGGGGAAAAAAAGAGGAAGAAAAAAATCGCAGAATGACACGAAAGAAAGATTCAGTAAGGGGAAGAGTTCAAAAGAAAAGAATGAAGGAACATCCCTTTTCAATTGTTGAGTTCACACTTAAATTGTCTTAAAGTGATAGTCGTGATATGAAGAGTAATATGTTTACACCTTGACAACACCGAAGAAAGGTTGAATTTGAAGAATCATCTGTGCAATCAAAATTCGAAGCAGGTTTCATTAGTTTCCTCGTAGTATTATTGCAAAATATGGATTGCTGGTATTGAACTTGATTGTTTTGACATTTTACAAACGTAATAATAGAAAAGTTAACCTCTATTCATAAATATGGATTTACGAAAATTGAATTTGCTCAGCTATTCTTGAAATATCCTTTGAATTTATGAAAATGAACAAACAAAACAACTCAATCTAAATATATTGAATTTAGATATTTGCTGTCTCATATTAACAGAAATCTAATCAAATAATAAACATTTGTTTAATAAATTTCAAATTGTAGGTGAATAATATTTATAATTTATACTTAAATTAAATTAACAAATTTACATAAAAGGATTTTCTCATAATGCATTTAATTTACTATTTTAGCAGTGTAACACACTATGAATTTATTGAAAGGCAGTTATTACTTATCAACATTTTCAGCATTTTTAATAAAAAAAAATTGGACTGTTGTTAACAAATACGATTATTCATCAACGGTTATACAACTGTCAATGGCAGAGATATTTTTTGGTATTACGGTAAAAATATGAGAATGAAAGTAATCATTAATAAATTACTAAAATTTCTGTTTAAAAATAGTTTTTTTTTAAATATAAAATTAAATAAACGTGTGTAAGTATTGGAGTTAATAAGATACTTATATTATAAAAAATTGTTTAACTGACATGATTTGGAGAAACTATAAAACATGTCAAAAATAAAAGGATTTATTAAACAAATTAGAAATAAAATACTAATTAAGTTGAAAGCATTATATCTAGAATTGATTTTATCATTCAGAAAATTTAAATATATAATAAAAACAAAACTTTTATAATTTCAAATTTTTAATTCAAATAATTAAACATTAAAACATTTATTTATTTAAGCTTTTACTAATATGAAATATTTCCTTTAAAAAGAAACAATTTCCAGCAATTGCTGCAGTGTTTAACGTTTTACTTTCTCGAGCGAAATTTCTCAAATATATGTAATGTCATGAGTGATAGTATATATATTTCACTTTATATTATTAATAAAGTCTGAAAATCTGGCTTTAATTATTTTTATACGAATTCATTTTATATCGCTAATATTAAAATACACGATATTTCTATTATTGCATGCAAAACTACGCAATTTATCGCTGATTAATATTCAAATACTTGAAATATCTTTTTGAAATTTTATACTTTGTGAATGTTATGTAACTTTATAATTTATTAAGGTATTCTTCCAATATTTCGTGAAATTCATTCGAGATAAATGTTATAATATATTAAATAACATTTATCTGAAACAACAATAATAACAATTATTATTATTAATTTAACTGGAAGATTTATTAAGTTTATTAACTTGGAAATAAATTTTATCTTTTCAGTGTAAATGAAATGCTTTTAAAGCTTTAGAATATCTTGATATTCTTTCCAGAATATCAATGTGCAATTTATAAAAATTTATTTCCAAGTTAGGAGTTATGAAAAAAATTGTAAGTCAAAAGAAAGATTTTCATAAAAAAAATTTAATATTCAACTACTAAGTATCTAATATTTTCTTCATATAATTACATGTTGTAAAACTGAATTCAAAGCATTCATGTAATTTATAAATTTTAGCAGATGTTAGTGTTTTTAAATATTTAAAATACAAATTTATTCATCATAAATTTCTAATATTCTGCCAATAGTCATGCTTTGAAAATGATATATTTCAGTTAGTTATATATGAAAATAATAAAAATTAAAAAAAAAAATGAAGCAAATTTTCTCAATTACATATTCGACAAAAATTAGTAGACATTCTTAAATTGGGCCACAGTATTTTGCTGATAATTTAGTCCAGAAAAATGGCGTCTCACACCATCATCAGGGTTGATGCATTACAAATAATTGTTACTCTGATTACATACCAAACGAAAAGTGCACGAGACACTTTTTTTTCTATGAAACATGCCCCACTTTTTTACTAAAAATCCTACAACACACTTTTCCCAAGCGCTTTAATTATAATTGAAGGAGACTTTCAACCAAGTAATAATGGACTGAGAAAGAGGCCTACACGCAGGGTTTGAACCTAGCCAACCATCTGACCTTTCAAGGTCGCTGCTTAGGCCCCTTCTGCCCTTTGATTATATTTGGCCGTCACATAAGAATTTTATGTAATAAGAAGTAATTGGTTGAAGTTTCTTTTAGATATTAGGCAATTTACTTTTGGAAAGGAATAATTTATTTTCCTTAAACTTATATTTTTTGTACTTTTATTTAGTTATATAAGACCAGTATTATTAAATTAATGGAAAATTTATGATGATAATAGAAATTTACATATTGAAGCTTAAATATCATTAGAATGCAATTTTTTTCAATAATAAGCAAAGCACAAAATTTTAGGCAGCAATAATTTTGAAAAAGTGCTGAAACATGATATGATTTATTTATAATTAAAGATTTATACTTTTAAGATGTACCAATGTTACACGGAAAAAATTTATTTTATTAATTATGAACATTTCAAATAGCAAGGCGAGTTTTAGGTAACTTCGCAAAAAAATAATTACTAATTAAAGTAGATTAAAGTTCTCATGAGTTTTTATAGTAAGCACTATTTTATAACAAGGCAAAATAGGATCTTAATAATTTACTGTTTGCAAAAATAGTAAAAATAAATTGCAGTGAAAAAGAATTATTACTATTATTTACAATAAAATGCAAATAGGGTATTAAGTTAAAATTTTCTTGTTGGGAGGAAACTTAGTTTTTCTTGAAATATCGAAGAGCTTATTTGTGCAAATTAAGATCGAAATATTATTTAAAAATATAAGACATAATTAAGTAAATGAAGTAAGAGAGAATAAATAAATATTTTATAAATTTCTATTATCTAAAATCAAAAAGTAAAATCACTTTTTAAATTTAATAAAGTATTCATATCTACGATATAAACTGAATTGGTTTAGTTGCATATTTCAGGCATTTTGCAATGACATAGAAAATTAAATCTTATTTCTCATATTTAAATAAATTATTTTCTAAACGATTATTATTTAATATATCAAGTATGATGAAATGTATATAACTGATCACAGATTACATGTCTCATTTAATGTATATTAAATCTCATTAAATGTAAATTTATCTTTTTCTATACAATCTATTAGCATTGTTTATTTTGAAGTCTATGTAATCATTATTAGACTGTGCGAAAATATATCATTTAAATAAAAGTCCAAGAAATTGGAAATTTGAAGCTTTATTTAGTGATATATAATGTGGGTAATTTATAAAATTTTTGTGCTGTTTCTACTATCTAATGCAAAAATGTTTTACGAAATTTCGAAAACTATGTTTACCTGAGTGAAGTATAACATCCCGACTATAAAATTATGAGAACAAATTTAACTGGAATCTATATGTTAAACATATTTAAATATATTATCTGAAACCATTTTATTTATGCCTAGTAATCAATTATCAGGTAGCCCCATATAAGATATCATCATCATCATCGTCATGTGAGTCCAATTAAAAGAAAATAAATCATAAATTGTTGTTAATTAACAATTTAAAGAAAGTAAAATCTAATCACCATCATTATTAAGATTAAATGAACAAGATTTGAAATTATTTATAATATAATGACTAACAGAGAGTCATTATTTTAGGTTAAATATAAACACATGCACTCAGAACGTTGATCAGAACCAAAAATATAAGCAAAAAGTATTCATTTTTCACATATATTAAAAGTTATTTTGTATAAATTCTGTATTAAAAAAATAAACGTATCAAAATTTTGTATTTTGAAAAATTATAAATAGAGTCCCATTTTCTCAAAATGTTTATTATGATTTAAACTTATTATTAGAATAGATGCAAAATTATTTTAGGTAAAAAAATTATTTTAAATTATTATTAATTAAATAAAACATAATATAAATAATGTTATAAAGCAATCATATTTTTTTTGCAGTTAAAAGCAACAAGATACAAAATACTTATTCTCAATACTCAAATTTTATAAATTGGGATACATATTGGGAGGAAATCCAATGTGTATATTGTTCGAAATTCTAATGTTTCAAAATTGTAAGGAATAATGATCATATTTCAAAGTTCAGTAAATTAATTGTGTATATATAATTATATCTAAGCAACAACCGTGACAAGTTTCATGGAATAGATATAAACATATGTATGGACATTTTTAATGGTAAGGAAACAATTTAGAATAAGATTTCATGTAAAAAAATGAACCAAACCATCTGTTGCTTTGTAACTTATTCCTACCGATCACGTCAAATTCTAAATTTGAATGCTTATGTGGCGTGATAACAAGTCATACAAAACGATCGACTTAACCTCGGCTATAAATGTGGAAAAAAAAAAACAAAAAAACAATCTTACAACTCATATTCTGGACTTTTATATGTAAAAGCAAGGCCCACCAAAGATGAACAGAAACAAACCGCACTATTATTTTGTCACTTGAAGATCTCAACTGACAATAAATAAAGCAGAGGTGGAAAGAAACTCCCCCTAAGGAATCGATCCAAACCTCCCTATTCCCATTCCCAGAATGCTAAAGCATCTTGTATAACTTCTAAATAAAAAGCCCCCTAAAACAATAAATAACGTAATGGGGTGTTTTGGCGAGGCAGTAATAGAGGTAGATATTGCCGTATTATGCATATTGGTGTGTTAGCGGAAAAAGTACGACTATTATGGGAGCTCGTGTAACGCGCTAGGTGTTTCCACAGTCACTTGTGTTATATCTAATTTATTCCGTCTGATCATACCTACTGCCAAATTGGGAAGGGAACTTCTTTCTTTTATACAGTCAATCAATTTAAACTCTATTGTTACTACAACTAAATTTACTTTAAATAATAAACTGTTATTATTCTAACAATAAGTTCATAGAAATTTTTTTAACAAAAATTTCAAAATTACTGTTTCTCTATTTACAATTATTAATGAAATAACATTGTTTTATTTTAAAATGGTATAATAATCTAGTATTAAATTTCAATATTTTCATAATCTTTTAAAATGTATAAAACTTAACATATATGCGTAATTTTAAAACAAGATAAAAACCACAATTTTACTAACAATAAAATTATATAATCACTATTTTACTAACATGCAACTCCTTTATAATTCAGTCTTTAAGTAACCCTGTTATTTCACGAATAAGAAATGATATATTCCAACAATATTAAAAAAACGCGTTTTAATCGTAACTTAAGAATTCATATTTTACGAATTTTCTATTCATTTTGTCATCGCTTTCTATAACATTTAAATTAGCACTATCGCATATTAATCCCAATATTTCTATAATAATATGATTAAAAAAATTTTATTTATATAAATAAAAAATTATTCTGCCTGTTTACTGAATTTTTATCCTTGTTTGGATTCCAAACCACAACTTGGAATAGAATGAAAACTGTCAGAATATTGGTTTTTGGAGAAAATATAAGTTAGGATTCATTTCAAAATTTGACTTACAGCACTTGAAATTAGTTTTAATTAATATAAATTTGAACTCACGTTAAAGTTTCAAAAAGTTTGTTTTATGATTGGAAAATATTACGAAATCAAATTATTATAGTTTAGTAATATTGAATATAATCATAGTAACTGCAGATGGTTGTTTTTATTTTTTTAAATAAAAAATAATTGATAATAGTATATAATAGATATTTAAAAACAATATTTGACACTTGGAAGTATATGAAACATTCAGCCCATCGAAAAAGAAAAAGAAATGGGAATGCTGTTTAATAGCTTTTAAGATGGCTGCAATGTACACCGTGAAGAATATTTTTTACTACTAACTGTAACATTGGCTGAACAGATCTATTTAAAGCTCGAAATAAGCTTACCTTCGTGACGATTGTTGTGTGCGTGAATACTTGTTAATTCGTTCTGCTAAATCTTGCAGTTCGAGGTCGATGGATTCCCAAGTCGCCCCACCCTTTAAGAACTCTTTTAAAATTGCTGCATCTTTTTGAAGATCAGTTAAGGTCGTTGCTAAGCTCGATGATTCTTCTTTTGTTGACTATAGGAAAAAAAATTAATTATTTCATAAAAGCATGCAGTATAATATAGAAGTTTTGTACTTATAACATATGATGAGAACAATACTTTATTCTCATTGAAGTACTTTATGCGTTTATAAGCACGTTTTAAAAGCGAAAGTTTCTTAGAGAAAAGGAAAGCTAAGATTATAGCTTTTAAAAAGTGTTTCTAATTAAATATTCCACTTAATATTTATTTTTAATAACTAATGAAAATTAAATGATTAAATGTATGCAATGGAGTTTCAAAAAACAAAAGGAAAAATTACGAGTAATAACTAAAAAACTAAAAATGAAACGAAATTTGTGTGCATTTTTAAAGACATTGCTTGTTTGTAATTCTCCTTTTATTTGTGAATGAAGAAATATTTTTTGAAACTTGCAACTCTTCCGTAATTAAAAATATCAAATTTAAATTTTAGAAGCAAGAAAGTTTACACATTCATGTTTATAGATTAATTTGTGATATTCAGTCACTGAATCATATTTAAAATTTTAAATATAGAACTTTTGAAGTTTCAAAGGAATTGATGATTAAATCTTTTTCATTAGTATAGCAATATTTAAATCATTTAGTGTCAATAAATGTTTTGAATAAATGAATCAATTAAATGAATTTCGATAAACTTGAAAAATATATTTCAATTTTTGAAAATAGTTGGGAAAACCTAGAGCTTTATTTCTATTAATGGTTTTTAAAAAGAAATAGTCATTTAATCAAATAACCAAGGAAACAAAAAATTCATGTCTCAAAAAATGTATTAAGGAATATTTAATTTCGAATTCATGGGTGAAAGCTCTAATATTATTTTAAGTTTTGTGAATTTCAACAAATAAATTCCTAATTCAGAAAAGAAAAAACTTTTTTCTGAATAATTATTTGTATTCTAAAATAAAAATCCAAATCCAACAAATTAAAAAATTAACAATGAGAAAAATCTTAAATTTAATGAGTCACTGTTTACAACAATTCAACAAATTTTATTTCAGTAAAGAGGTATAATTTTTAAACAAGGAATCTTCAAACCAAAATATTGCTACAAATTTAAATCATAGTAACTATAAATTCTTATTTAAAATTAATTACTGTTACATTAAGGTTTTTTCTATTATTTAGTGTTGGCAAATTTACAAAAGAAAGGAAATTGCTATTCTTTTGAAATTTAAGGTGCTTACATTTATGAGGCGAACATCCCCATAACCAACTTCTTCAGATACATTTTCAAGAACTTTAACGTTATAGAGCAAAACGCGAAGTTTCTCCCTGTAATTTTTCCATTTGTTGCATATAATTTCCAGTGAAGTAAGTTGCTTCCCATTGCTGTAAGAAAATTAATCACATTGTTTATCAAAATGTTAAGGATAGGAACGTTAAAACATAAGATAAGTATATGTATAATGGAATATATTTGTAATAAGAGTTAAAATTTATATTTTCATGGAAACATTAATCCCACGCTTGTAAATTTGGAGTGATTTATTTACCAAGGATTTTCTAAGTTTACATGTAATTGTCATAGCAAATTTAGAAGATATTTAATATTATTTTAATCATTTTAACTTTAAATAAAATGTAAAATACGATTAAAATAATCCTTTTAAGAAGTAAAATACTTTTGATTATTTTAAACTAAGATAATCTTAACGTGATTATTATTTTATTTTGTACGTAATATGACCGCATTTAAAACCTATTTTGTAAATTATAAACACATCGAAAATGTATAGGCTTCTATATTATACTCTCAATAACACATTTTTCTTGAATATACATTAATTTTGATTTACTATAATAATTAATATATTTTTAGATTAATCAAACTTAGTATATTTAGGACCTTTTAGTATATTTATAACTAAAATATTTAGGATAAATATTTTTGTATGAATTGAATTAATGACTTTTTTTTTGTTTGTGAAAATAATATTTTTTGAATAACTTAGAAAAAGGTAATTTTAAAGTATTTAATTTTCGTATGAAAGAGATGCACAAAAATATTAGAAAACGCTAACAAAAATAATGTTTATAACCTTAAGAAATGGTATTAATTGAGCAAAACGAATGTCACAATGTGACAGATGCAAATAGTAGGTCCAGCCTCTCTTCTTTTCTTCGTTAGTTTTCCTCCCTATTTCGCAAAGCGATCTTTAATCCAGCCGGAAGGAGGATGGTTCACCTTAGCACGTGATGCGAAAACTGATAGCCCCCTATTTTTGTATTTTTACCTATATATATTTTACTGGCAGTCTGATCACGTTCATGACTATTCAGCAAGTGAGAGGGTGTCGCGACTACTTTTTCTATTTAAATTTTTGTTTCCGTGACACGTCGCGAGAGTTCGATTTAAAATTGGTAATAGAAAAAAGTCGTACACATTTTTTTATTCCTTAAATTGTTTACACCTTGAAAATTTTACAAAACTTTTATACGACATTTAGTCAAATTCCGTGCAGTTGTATCATTAACAGCAATGATGCATTTTTAATTAAAAAATAGGGCTCTTTTCATCAGAATAAAATCATAAGCTATTATAATTTGTACCGAAAAATAAAGATTTTTAATTTATTTTAGAAAGGGAAAATACACATAATTTAATATAAAGGCATATATGCCCCAATATTAAATAATGTTCTTTGTAATATTGAGGAGAAAGATAGTTTTGATAAGAAAGCAATCTTCAATATATATTTCGTTGATAATTTAAGATGACTAATACAAAAATATTGTTCCTAGAAAATTTTATTAACTCATTTGCTCTTTTAAATGGTATTTCTAGAGTGTATAATGAAATGCATAATCAAAGTTACTATATAATATATTATAAATATAAAGATTATTTTTCAGCATAATTTTAATAAGACTTTTTTACTTTGTATTTATTTGCCAAATAAAATATAAAAGAATTTTAAGGTAATTATATTCCGTATATTAATTTCTGAGTTATACGCAGAGTTAATAGGTAAGACAGAAATAAATTCGTTAATATTTCTTTTGTGCAGAAATTTAGAATCTCATTTTAAAATATACTTCTGGAAGTTTTGGCAAAAGAAAAAACCATATTTTTGTCTCATTTTCAAAACTATATTTGTATGGAAATTAGAAAACTATTTTTATTTTCAATGCTATAAAAACATTAATTGCCCATTTGAATGTAAAACAAATTTTAAAATTTGTTCATTTCCATCATAAACAAACTTGATTTTGATATAATGAAAAAAAATCATTTAGAACTTTCTTTCAAAAAGAATTCAAAATTTTGAACAAGACAAATGAAGAATATGCATTTTCTCTGTAACCCAAAAAGAAGATCTAATCATGTTGGTATCAATAGTTAATAGAATAAAAAAAAAGTTGAAATATTTTGTAAAATATATGGATATATTTCATTAGAATATATCTATGTGATATTTTACAAAATATTTGAAGCAAAAGTAAATGTCATGTTATGCCTTTCTACAATAAGATCATCGCAAAACATTTTGTAAAATATATTAAAATTATTCACAAAGCATAAGATAAATTTTCTAAAAATCAGAAGGGATGGAAATAGAATTTTTATTTGTAATGTAATGAGAAAATTTATACAATGTATAGAGAAGAAAGCCCATTGAAACTTGAAAAAAGGGAATTTTAATTATATTTATAGTTTCCTTAAGAGATAAAAGCAATTATTGCTCTTTAATTTATAGCAAATTTTAGTAGTCTCACGTCTTTCTATCGTAAAAATATTTTAATGAACGAGAAGGGTTTTAGACTATATTTATTTATATCCTTTTTTATTACTTTTGAAAATATAACTCAATGGAAGGAAAAGCATTAATGATTCACGTTTTCTTATTTATGAGTTGATGATGGCTTTCTGCATTTATAACAACGAATCATAAAATTCTCTCCATAACACTGATTTCATGCCCGATGTAATGCTTCAATAGGATTAGTTTTTCATTAGTGCATCACTATTATACATGTTTAGTATTATTATTATAATAATAATTCACATTTCTCAAATTTGAGCAAAACTGATGCAAAAACCTTAAAACGAAATAACGCTATTGTTTTATCTAAATGCAAATTATTTAAAAATAAAATAAAAAAATAAAAAAAACATTTTCTACCTTAACTGAATTTAAATATTATCATTACGAAAAATACAAAATTTTTAAAAGATATTATTAAGAAATTTTAAAATTTAAAATATATTATTATAAATACTATTTAATCTTATGAGATTAAAGAGTTTAATCTTAGTAGATCTTAGTAGTAAATATATTTAATCTCACGAGATTAAACAATATTTGCGTTTCATTAACTTTTAGTATGAAATAGAAAGTTGAACCTAAAAATTCTTTAAGAAATAAAGTTCATAATTTAACTCAAATTTAAATACAATTATTTTATGATTTGTAATAACTTTGTTAGAGGAAACTGAAAAAAAAGATGTAATTTATTAAGAGAATCTAGAAAAAGGAAAGTAAAAAATATGCATTAAATAAAACAATTTTTTATGTGCAGAATGCATCTAAACCAAGAAATCAAACTAAATTGTTTCACTTAACATTATAAAATACAATGAGTACAGATAGATTAAATTTTTAAAATTTAAAATTTTATACTTGTAAAATTAATTTATTTAATTTAAAAATATTTTATTGATATATGAATACAAAACCATTTAAATATCTCTTTTTAATCAAAGCAAAAATTATATTTGAATTAATGAAGTTAAACATTTCAAATTAATTATTTAGTTTCAAGGCATCTGCATGAAAAACACTAAAGTTATATTCCACTGAAGAAAGCTTGTTAGATAGCCAGAAACATATGTCTTAAGCTCTCACTCAGTAATAAATTACAGTGCGTGCCTCTATTAAATTCTGAATTTGTTTTATCGGAAGATAAAAAATACCACGCGCATTAAACTTTAAAAATTAAGGAACACTAAAATTACCAAAAATATTTAAACATATTTTAGAAGATTCTATTTATTATGAATATATATTTATTATTGAGTAAAAGCAGAATAGTTTGCACACCGATTTTCAAAATAATTTTTTTTAAGATTTTATTTTTCTACTTGTTTTTATATTTTAAAATAGTAATTTATTTGAGAAAATATTAATGATTTAAATAATACGAAAATTGTAATTTTAAAATAAAGCATATACAAATATGATTTATTGAAGAACAATCGAACACCTCGAAATCAAACATTTTGAAAGATTCTAAATTGTTATAAATATACAAACGAACATGATATGAAACTTCGCAGAAAACTACAATATTAATCAAAAGCATATCATTTAGGATTTAATATTTATATGGTAGATGAAAATAGTAAGGATTCAAAATTAAAACCACATCTAGTTAATCAATAGAATTGGAGGTAATGTTATTTAACGCTGAAATATGATGATCAAAATCATACCAAAATATCTTTTCTTATTACAGACATCAAATATATAGAATTCAAAGCAATTAATTATGTAAATTCAAAATATTTTATTTATTTAAAATACAATTTAACAACAGATTTATATTTTATTTTTATCAAAGATATATGTATCAAAACTTTACATTCATAATTTGTTTTACTTTTATATGTGAAGAGAATAAATAAAGAGAAAATATTAAGAAAAACATAAAATGAATAAAGTTCATACAATGAATCCCTCAAACAAAAATACTACATGAAAAGAATAAATTATTATAAATATAACCACCGTTAAATATTTATTTATTGAAGAATAAATAATAAGAACTTTATTGAATAAGGGCTCATTTTACAAAATTTATTTAAATGTTTTTTATAGATAGATTATAATTTAGTGAAAAATGCTAGAACGCTTAGTATAGTACTTAATAATAGAGAATAATTTTTAAAACCTTGAAAAAACAATTCAAGGTAAATGCTGTGTTTTGAAACTACTATGAAAAAAATATAAAATGAAATTATTATGATAAAAAAAGTTTTTTTTATATGATTTCATTTTTATTTGATATAATATAAAAAATTATGGAAAAACGGAAAAAGGGATGCTAGCGAAAGAAAAATCTTTGAAGCGTAATACCTGTGACGGAAGCTAACATCCCACATTTTGATTGGATGCCGATCACGTTCATCTTAAATATCGAATCTCTTATTGGTCATACAAATCACGCACACATCGCACATTAGTGTCACATCTGGAGATCGAATTCTAAACGCATTTATGTTTTTATCTTTTGTTTCACGGGTATGAAATCTAATCAGATATCCATAAAAGAACCATCGATACGTTTCGTTCTTTCAAGAAATTTTTTTTGTTTTCAAAGTACTGAAATAGATTTTTTTGCTCTAACAACAGCAAATATTTAAAAGATTACATAATTAGTACATTCCTTTAAGGCTATTTTTATTTATCCGCAACTTTCTTCATTGTATTATTTTCCATTATATATTGTTACCTTCCTAGACAATGGTTTATAAAGAAAATAAGTGTTAAGATTGAAATATTAAACATAAATATTAAAACAATTAGTAAACTTTGTAACTATAATGAAAGTGAATGATTTTCTAAAAGAAATTCTCGAAGAACTTGGTAGGAGTTTTAAATTTTAATTCAGTTTATAACATTACAATTAAGATATGTTTAGAGAAAAAGGTCATATGAAAAAAATCTGTCGTTGGTATTATAAAATAGTTACGTTAAAATTAAGTAAATTATTTTAAGTAAAAAAAGAAATCATAAAAAGCAAATTTATAGACAAGAAAAGTTGTATTAAATTAAAACCAAAAATGTTCTTTACCATTTATATAACTCCCATTTTATCCTATTTTTTAACTTCGAAATTATCTTGCAATTTTTTAAACACGTATAGGAACGTATTGTGATATTACAAATTTAATTTTTAACAAAAAAATTTAAATTTATAATCATTCCTCGTCTAATAGATCTTGATGTGAGTCGTATGTGAGATTATTTTGATAAATTGATAAAAGGATGAACTTACCATTTACATTATTTGGCTGGAAAATGACCTGGAGCTCGAAATTATTCAATATATATGGACAACATTTTTTAATATTAACTGTTTATTGTAAAGAAACACATATTTCTGTTTTAATTTTTATTTAAGCGTTTAAATTTAAATTAAACCTAAAACCATAATTATGAACAGGTTTTAAGCCATCTAGAGTGTTTTCTTTGTAAAATAGACATATTTATTAATTAGTTTTTATAAATCTTTTAATTTTGATTGTGTGAATTATTACGAGTTATTAGCTAATTCACATAAGGAATGAGCAAGATTTTCTAATGAATATCTGTGGATTTGTTTTGCTCCAAATTAGAATAAAACTATTCAATATTTTCGTTATGATATTGCCTTCAGAGGAAAATTCAGAAAATTTGAAAAAAGTTCATTTTTTGTTTCATAACTTAATATAAATTTTGCAATAATTGCATCTTGATGTCAATATTTGTTATTTTATAGGTAAATTGTAAAAAAAAAAAAAAAAAAAAAACGGGAATAAATATTACGTAACATTACAGTAACAGTGATAAAAAGAAGAAAACTGTTTTGAAGCAAATTAATATATTTTAATTTCATTTTTTTATCAGTTTAATCAAATGTTGTGAGTAAACAAAATTCATAAATAAAATAGCATTTTAAAATAATTAAAAAAAGAATAAAATCTTAGATTATTTCATATAACATAAACCAACTCAAATAAAATAATACATTGTATTCATTCTTTTTACTTGAGCAATAGAATCAAATTAAATTTTAATTGCATCTAATAAGTAAATTTTATAATAAAACTTAGTTAACCACACTTATAATGCTTTTGAAAATTTTCGTGAATAAAAAATAAATGTAATGAAACAAGAATGAAACTACTACATTTTTTCAATGATCTTTGTATTCCCTTCAGTATTAATTTGTTTGAACATGACTAATATAAATACAAATTTCATAATTCAGGTTGTTTTAAAAAATTTTGACATTTGTTAATAAACTTTGCACCTATGTATCTCTGTTTAGTATTTTTAGTAATTTTATCTGCACAAAAATCAAAATATAATACAAATTTCATAATTGAGGTTCCTTAAAAAATCTAACTTTTGTTAGCACACTAAATCAAAAATCTGTATGAGATTCATCATTATGTAGCCTCGTGTTAAAATTTATGCAAACATTAAACTAAAGCATATGTAAATATATGTCTCAATGTTGTTAAAAAAATTTAATAATAGAAAAAGTCTATTTATTGATCTTTTCTATTATTTATTTATTTTTCTTTTGTAAGTTATATATAGTCAGATGTATTATATATATAAAAATATGTTACACATACAAATGAAAATTCTGTATGAATTAATGATTTTAAACTAGTTAGGATATTTTTAAAAAAGAAGTTGCTAGTTTCTACATTTTAATTGAGATTATTATAAACTATTAGTAATATATATATATATAAAGATAATGATTTCAAACTATTCGTATAATGAGGAGTTTAATAACGCAAAATGTAATAAATATTTATTGAACTTATGTTTTTTTCAACTATATTATTGGATTTGATAATAATTGTTTAAAATCATTTTTTATAGATTGGTTTTGGTACAAATGAATAAATTATAATTATAATTAAATAAGAGGATTACCAAAAAAATTAAGTTCATATAATACTCTATTTAATGTAAAAATTTAACGTGTTCTATTAAATTATCCTAAACATTGTTCGACTAAATATTATGATACCTTTTTGGTTGCTCAAATGAAAATATTATTTTCCCTACATGACCAGATTTCTAAAATAAAATTTTGGTTCTCACCCAATCGGACTGTGCTAATTTCGTTGAAAGAAAAAAAATCTCTCAGTGAACGGAAACATATTAAAAGGCTCATTAAAGCTCACAGAGAATTATGATAATAATTAAATGACATCCACTAATTGCCATTAGGCTTTATAATATTTTCAGCAATGAATGATAGCTTCCTGAAAAAAATCGTGGCGGTAATTTTGATGTATCCCTCCTCTTTCCTCGAGCTGAAGATCGTGCTCAGAATTCGCATTGAAATATCATCTATAAACTGCTGATAAGTTCTGCATTCAAAGTAAGTTTTGGCACAATGTAACTGTTGCGGACTGATGCTTAGTTAAAGTTAAAAAGTAGGGAGGAAACCAATATATTATTAAATTCATTACTTTTGATTTTTTTAGAAGAAGTTTTGATGTGGTGAATCATCTAACTCACTAAAAATGAGTAATTTTGAAACTATTTTCATTAAATGGATTTATATAGTAATAACTAATATATAAATACATTAAAATTTCATTATTTAATAAAATGGTACATTATAAATATACATATATTTTATCATTTACTATATGCTATAGGCAACAATATCAATGGATTTAAATTCATATTTTTAAAAAATACCATAATGAAATGAAATTATATATTTTTGAATGAAATATTAGAAATATTTTGATGATGAAGTGAAAAAAATCAAATCAGTTGCCTTACTTTTCATAGATGTCTTCCCATCGCTGATACAGTTCAGTAACGTCATTTTTCAAAGAACAATCTTTGTAATCCAAATTACAGCCGTGCTCTGTCATGAAACGATGCACTTCAAGATTTACTGCAAGAAGCTGCTCTTTTGCATTCTGCAATGTTGTCATTACCGTCTAACAAATGAAAAAAAAAAAAAAAAAACAAAAGTAGAAATTCGAATCTTTTAAGATATGAAGGGAGAAGGGTATGGAAATAAAAATATTGAGAAAGAAAAATTGGATATCTTTCAAGCAAACGAATAATATAGTTAACCGCTTACGTATTTAATTGAACTTAGTTTTTCATGAAACATCTTTTCATCAGATTGTAAACAAATTTAAAGGTGGCGTCTTTACATTAATGTATCAATAAAATGAAATAAAATAGTTATCAAACTGGGGCAGTTTTCCTTTAAAAGTATTCTAATATTTGATCACTTTAAACAATAGGAAAAACTGTCTAACAAACAGCTTTTGTGGTCTTGTGGGGTTATCAAGGATAAATACTCAATTAAATCATTGAGTTCAGTAGAAAATCGGTAAAAATACTGCCCTTTACTGTATAGTTTTTTTTATTTTTGTTTTAATTTTAATAGCTTCTTTTGAATAACAGAAATAGATTTTGTTTGTATAATGTTGCAAGTCGATTTGATAACAACTTTGATTTAATTCAAAATGATTTTGTAAAATTAAGACTAGTAAACTAATTCCTCATGTTCCCTAATTTTACACCAAGAATGCAATTAATTTGGAAATTCATTAATTGATTAAATATGCGTTAAGCAAAATAATGTGATATATACCTATATCTATCTAGCTACATATATTCAAAAGAATCTAGTCTAACTTTTTTACTCGGAAATCTACGTAAATGTTAAGATGTTTTAAAACTGAAATCGTGAACTTACATATTTTTAATTGAGTAAAAAGGATGCCATTATAGTTTATAACGTATATTTTCTCCTCAACCGCAATTTTTGTGTTGCCATTTGTTAATAGATTTATTACTTTCTTTGAATGAGAGAGAAGAAAGGTGTCAGTTAATGACACAAATACATATATCTTTTTAGACAATGTTTTCAAATTGATAACTATAGTTAACTTAATTTTAACATGTGCTTCAGTCATAATTTTTTCAATTTCTTTCCATCTGGTGTCTGTTCACGAATATGTCTTTCGTAATCAATTTTCACGGTGTTAAAACGACTATTTCAAATTGTAAATATCAGTCTTTAGCTACCGAGCTGAAATTACACTATTCACTTCATCTTTCCATCATAAAAAACCCAAGGAGTAAAATCACGATTTGTCGGTAGTCATTGTGAATTAGATTTTTTTTATTGAATCTGTAGAATAGTTCTATTCTCGGAGTATAATTATCTGCCGTGAAGAGAGGACTCGTCAGCTGTGTGTGGAGGAAAAACAGTTAAAGTTCTTTAGGTTTTCACTTTAAAATTGCGGTTTGCTGGATGGCAAAAATACTTGACAAAGTAATTTTGGCAAATCTATTATATGAATGTATAGACTTCTTTTTTTTAATTTGGCAAAAAGAAAAATGTTTCAATAACTCCCATAGATTTTATTGTAGTTAGCAAAAATTAATGTTTCCCCTTATGTTAACTATTGCACGTTGATTCGACAGAAAAAAAAATTATTTTGACATTATTTTAAAAGTATTAAAATCCATTCATTCATGAACAGTTTGATAACTATAGTTGATGTTTTATTCGTAATTATTCACTGCATTCCAACGTGGAATTTAATAAGAATAAAAATATTTTAAGTCGCTTCTCATTCTTCAAAAAATTGTCAAACTTTTCAGATATTTTTTCAGAAATGCAGTTTAAAATTAGATTTACAGTCATAAATCTTCACATATTGTGTTTCAAATTAATGAAACTTCAAAAAAAATATTAAAATTACTTTAAATGTCTAACATACTTTAATGGAACACATTTTCTTCAATTTTAATGGATAAAAATTTTTATAATTGAAATAGGGAAATTGAATTTAAGTAAAATATATTGTATCCACTAAAAATTTTTTTTTTGCTTAATATTAAGGTTTTAATATAAATTTTTTAAAAATAAACATCAAAATGTTTTGATTTCTGTTTCTTAAAGAGTAACTATTACATGTTTTCTGTATATTAAAGAGCTATTAAAAGTATAATATTTAAATAAATTCATGACAAAGAAGTGCTATTTCTATTGCTAAAATTTTGATGCTTTTAATCCAAAATTTTTACTGTATCTTTGATAAACTAAAAGCTCAAGAAAAGCCCTATGTATGTGAATGAACTTCAAACATTGTGAAAGTGAGGACACATTTCTGGGTCAGTAACGTTTTCAGAATCTTAGTTTTAATTGAACATTTCCAAATTGAAATTTTTAAATATTATTCACAGTTTTTTAAAATCCCTATTATTTTAAAAATTACATTAAATTAAGAATACACAAGTTATAATAGCCACAGATTATTTCTATTTTAGGATTTGCGAATTTTCTTAAGAAGCATGAAATTTAAAAGATAACTTCTGCAATGTTGTAGCAAAATAAGCTAAGTATTCATGTTTTCTCACTGAAAATAAATTTTTTGTGAAATTAGATATGATTTATATGAAAAAAATTAAATCACTGTAGATGCCTAATTTCTGCAATCATACTTAAGCAAAATTATGTTAATCTTTGAAAATCATTAAATTTCATATAAAGCTTATGTTATAATTAATAAAGCAGTTACAACGAACTTCTTAAATGTTATAATTTTTTAGAAAGTTACAATCTAAAATTATCTCTTTCCGATTATAAATTATTCTTTTTCTCAAAACTAATTTTTTATTTTTAAATGTAAAATGTGAAGGAAATTCCAAAAAAGTAAGAAATTATAAGGAATCCAGGATTAACAGCTTAAATATTATATAAAGGAAGGAATTTTAGAATATTTCATTTAAGCTACTTGAATTATCAAACAATTTTAAAAAAGAATACATATATTTATCTCAGCTGCACATTTCAATGCAATTACTTAATATTGCTTGGATTTTCTTCAATACTTTAATAATTGCTATTCAAAAATGAAATATTTCTCCTTTCTTATCCTGTTCTTTTTTTTCTGACATAGTTAAAACTCACTTTTGAAAACTATCATCGATTTTAAAATATATTACAGATATTGATTATTTAAATAATATATTAGCTTAAAACGAATTATCATTCGGTTAAATTAATCTTTCATTTAAGAATTTTTATATTATATATTTTTGATTATAAAATTTATGAAAGGAAATGGTTTAAATATTTAGATAATTTAAAAAAAAATAACACAATTGTTCAGAGAATACTTTTGGTCTATTTATAAAATCTCTACCGAAATACATTTAGAACTCACATCTTTAGGGAAAACATGCCCATAGAGAAGATATTTTAGCATTATTTAAAACTAATATCGCTTGATTTACGTATCATAAGTTTTCATCTTACTTTTACTTCTATATAGAATCAAAAGAGAATATTATAATGGAATAACATTTAAGATAAACAATACTTAAAATTTAAAAATTTTAATCTTAAAATGAAAGTTTATTTATTTTTTTTTTTTATCGAAACCATAAGTGAGATATTATTTGTTTTTGATGGAAACTCACTGAATTATAAAACATTATAAAAGATTCAATTTTTCAACCTATTATTGAATAATTTATAGTATAAAATGAGATGAATATAAATTTTAATATAATAGGTTATATTGTTTTACATAATATATAAACTGGAATTAATGAAAAGATGTTTTCCATTTTAATAGTTAAAAACAAAACACCATATTTACTGGAGTATGAAATTCTCGTTTGCTTATGATACAACCCAAAATTTAATTAATAATGAAAAATAGTTAAAATCATTGATGGAAGTAATGGTTATAACCAATAGACATAAAAATTTTATAAAATAGAAATTTACAAAAATTGCTTTAATATCTAATCCTTTCAATATTACGAAATTCATTGAAAGGAAAAATGCGATTCGGTAGGGTATATACAAATTATGATTAAAGGTTATAAGGGGGAAAAATTGTACATTTGTTGAATAACTAAATACACTGCGTCATTCAGCACATGTATTTATTTCAATCAACTTAAAATTAAAAGAGTAGTGTAAAAGCATTTTATGTTTTACATTAAATTATATGTGCAAAGTATTTTCTCAATCAGTTTTTTTTTTTTTTTTTTTTTTTTTTTTTTGCATGTAACACAGTGTAGTATTTTCTCTGTGTTTGCTATTTAATAACTTTTTTATTCACCATAAGTATATCATTTATTTTGTTTTCAGCATTAATTTTCGGCAGTTAGTATGTTTATTTAGTTTAATATAGAACTATTAATACAATAGAATTTTAAAACATATTTTTTTAAAGGGCTACTATTTATTATAATATTATCAAATATTTAATCATAACTATCCTTTACGAAAAAAAAATGTGACATTTGAATAGCAAAATTTGATATATAAACTACATAGAAAATGACCCAGAATACATTATAAAAACAGTTCGGTCCAGTTATATACCACTAAATAAAATTCTATTTTTTTTTTAGTGGTACTAAAAAACCACTTAGTAGTTAGTGGTTTTTTAGTGGTTTTACTGGACATTTTGAGATTTTAGGATCAAATTGTGTAAAACTTGATAATGTTATGTATAAGCAAATTAAAGGAAAGATATTTCGCAGTACTAAGGTAAATATATTTGCTTATTGTTTTTTAAGAGTAAATATATTTGCCTATTGTTTTATTTTTCGCAATTTGTAACAAACTTTGTTTAAATGATATCATAAATCACATTGTAGTAATTCAAAACTTTAGCAATTGTTTATTTATTGAATTTTTTTTTGCATATGAGAGGAAAAATGCTATGTAAAAATATGAATTACTTTAAAATTTTAATTTTTAAAGTTATTGTAAAAATCATTTCATATTGTGTTTGAAATAACTGTTGATAAATGATAATATGTTAGTGCTGCCATCTATATTTTAAAATGAAAACCATTTAAGTCATGTAGTGAAATTAGATACAACTTTTCATTAAATTAATTTCATGAAAAATTAGACTTTGAAACTTTAAACATAACTTGCAGATATTAATTACAAGAATATTCAATCATAATAATATAAATATCAAGTAATACCAATAAAAGTATTTGATAGTATAAAGAACGTATATTAAGTATAAAAATATTTTAGACAGGTAACTCTTACATATCATGTGTGATTATGTGTGTGTAGGAAAAAAAAATAAATAAATAAAAATAAAAAACTGATCTATTAAAATACATTTATACTTATTTCGGGTGAAAAATTATAGTTACGTATTTCAATGCAAAAGTTACGCAGCGATATGCGTATAATAAGGATTGATTCATTGTAGTTTACAAATAAAGTTGCCATCTGTTTTGCTTTAGTAAAATTCATATAAAATATCATTGACATATAAACACACTTTTTTTCTATACAAAATATTATTAAATTATTACATTTTTTGTATCTTTATTAATATTGAAAATCTAAACCTTTTTATTCACAAGTATTTTAGCTGTAGTTAAGTTATACCTGTGCTATTTGGCAATTAAAACCACTTTTTAAAATTTATCAAATAGTAATTTTATAAATAAAATGCAATTACTATCGATAATTAAATAAAATTTCCTTTAATTATAAAAAGTAAAAATAAAATTTTATTTAATTTATATTTAAAATGCAATTTTTATTTAAAATATATTTGATGTACGATTTAAATGAACTTAGACAAACGAGTTTCTTTCATTAATATTCTGTTTAATGTGGTATATTTGGCAAGTGATATAATATGGAACCATATATTCTAATGTTTTTTAATATGGAAACAATAGTTCTAATGAAGAGTAGATCTAAGATAATTAAACTCCAATTTTCGGATTTTTAAAATTAGTGAAATATTCTATACACTTTCATTTACTTCTTCCTTTCCAATTATTTTCAAATGAGAGATAAATAGAAGAATTGAAATTTTCTGTATCAAATTTCAATAATGAAACTAATATATTAAAAAGATTAATTTCTTTACGATATTTTCAATTGAAGTAATTTCAAATTTGTTAATTTGTTTTAAAAACATTACTAAGAATTTCAAAAGAATGGATCAAACTTTAAAATAATGGATCAAATAATTATAAAAGTAACTGTTTATAGGCTTTTTCTCATCTTACTTTTCTCAATTGTAATTTAAATTTATATTAACTCAACAACACCCACCTATAAATAAATACTACAATAACTAGTGACAAAATGATGTTGATGCCTATGTAATAAAATATTTTATGTTGAATTTATTTTATAAATATAAAAGGAAGTAGAATATTTAGAAATTAAAAAATACAGTGCAAAATATAATTATCAAATTTTAAAATAAGGCAAGTTTATATATTCAGTAGTATCTATGTAAATGAATGTGGAAAATGATCTAGAATATTTATAAAAAAGTGAAAAAGATATGTTCATAAATGAAATGGTTTTAATATCTTATTGATATTTGCATTTTTTTAAAACTTTGTATGATTAAATTACTCTATAAATCGTTACAATGTCCTTCTAAAAATAAAATTCTTATCTTGTCTAATAAACATTCTCATATGACACTCTTATATATATTATATAAGTAAGCTATATTACAGTTTGATTTATGAGTTATGACATAAACTAAGATTTATATAATTTCCATTCTATATTAAATAATTGCATTTTATAGATACTAAATTAAAATTTAATCACTTAATAAGGAGCGCATGTATAAACAGAGTCACACAAATTACGATAATAGAGTTGAAAAGATAACTTTGTCGAAAAATAATACTTTCAAAATATCATTCCACATATAGTATAATCATCTTTTTAAAGTTGATAATTTTTAACATGACTTTATGAAGTACTTTAAAACAGTGATAGACAAATAATCAATTAAGTTATTTAGCCACATTTCATCATATTGATTTGTAAAAATGTTTTCTCATTAATAAAAAAAATTGCTAAGACTTAAATTATTTACATTTTATGTTTTCAGATTGACATACCTACATTTATTATATTTTATTTGTATTTCTATTAATGAATGTTTGATTATGAAATTAATTCTATTGAATATTTTGTTGAAAAGAATAAAAGAAAAATAAAAGTTCATAAGAACTTTTCTTTAATTAAAAATTTAAAAAAATATTTTTGTTAAATTAGTTGCTTACAAAAAGTAATAAGAATTTTCAAAATATATAATTATAAGACATTGACAATTTTTACATGTATAATCAATCTTTGATTTAATATTTTAAAAGTTGAGTTCAGAAAATAATTCTCAAAGCTATCCTTTATATTCTATTTTGCTTAAATAGGACAAAGGAGATTAATCATTTTGGTAAAAATATATAAATGCTGATAAAATTCATACCAAATTAATGTTACGAGAGTTATCTATTTCGAACTGTACATATTTTTCATGTTAGGTAAATATTATAGTATTTTGTTATAAAGCAAATGTTATGAATATTTTGCATATGATTTGCATATAATTCCCAAGCGACATTAATTTATTAAAGCCAAAAAATTGAATCAAATGGTAATTTTATTTTAGAAAGAATAATTTAAATTTGTTAGGAGTTTCTCTTAAA